>JAYMTP010000720.1:0-29934 GCA_036897365.1 Geranium brycei
CATCAAGAAAGGGAACTTGTATCCTCTTTTGGGTTCGACAGTGACAGGAAATGCGACAGTTGGAACTAGTAGAAGCTACAGTGACTCATGTGAATGCACTCGGCTATGGCATAGGCGGCTTGGCCATATGTCAGGGAGGGAGGCTAGAGATGGAGTGGCCGGAAATGTGACCGTGTTTCTCCATGGTTTATAGACGATGTGCAATGTGATGAGATGGTAGCGGTGTCCAAGCCTTTCCACGACCATGTCCACCAATTTCGATGGTAGATATGACCAACAGCCCGATAAAGAAGAAGACGCCTTTTTCTTCGAAGTCATATTCTCGTCCTTCTCAGTCTAGGGTTTTTCACTTTTGTGAGTGAGTGATGTGGAAATTGAAAAAGAAGGTGACCATAATCTTGGTAATGGTTGTTTTAGTATCATCATTTAGTTAAGAGTATACAACTATATCAGCATTATTTCGGCTTGTACCATCATTTAGTTAAGAGTAAACAATTATTTTAGCAACCATCTAATTTTAAGTGATTTCGGTTTATAAAATGAGAATCGGTTAAAAACTAAACTGAATCAAAATTGTTTGATTTGGACACGTAACTCATTTTAATTTGTCGGTCTTATTAATTGGACCAAAAATATTGGGTTAACAAAAAAGGATCAAGACCGGCCCAAAATGTGAATGTTAGAGTCCCACATTTGAAATATTTGAATTTATTCGCCAGCTTATATAACAATATGAGTTTTGGAGGTGGAGGGGCGTAAAGGTCACGACAGCGACACATGAAGATCACGCGCAACAGCGCATGGGCGGAGGACGACGTTGGGATTGGTGACTTCGATTGGGAGATTTCCCACTCGTTGATAATTTGTGATTCTGACGGGTGGACGAGACAATTAAATCATTCTCTAAACCCTCCCGTTCTCTAGATTCCGTGAATCTCTATCCTCAGCCATCAACCTCGGCACCACACCCTCCATCATCAACCTCTCCTCAAATCGAAAACCCAACCCACCTAACGAACACCGCATTGAGTTTGAGGAGGCTGTCAGATTATGTTTACATTAGGGTTAAAGCCCATTAAGGTTATCACATCTATATTAGAATTTTTTTTTTCTCACATGTATTAGGGTTTCCCTATCTCTATAAATAGAGGTATTTTGTACATCAATAATATATCCCTTATTATTTCAAAAAATAAAAATAAATTCAAGCTTGAGCTTCTGACAGTGAGAATTTCATGAAAATTGGTTTAGAGAAAATCGAACCGAAAATTGATAACCAATAATAAGTACAAACGATTTAAATGTGAAAATTTCATGAATTTTGGTACATAAAAACCAAACCGAACAAAAATATAACATGAGATATTCCCAAAGACGACCTGATTTTTATGGTTGAGACTTCAATAACATAAATATTGTTTTGATTCCCACAAAGATGGATCCAATTCGGTGGGAGACCTCAGGCCCATTACTCTTTGCAATGTGACCTATAAGATTATCTCTAAGGTGTTTACGATGAGTTTGAGGGCGGTAACCGCACTGCGTTTTTATTCATGACCGTATGATGATTGATAATATTCTTCTATCATTTGAGGTTCTACATTATTTGTGCATGAAAAAACAGGGCCATAATGGGTTCATTCCTATTAAACTCGACATGTGTAATGCCTACGACGATAATTATACCTACCGTCGGGTGAACGGGCTTTAGGTTTATCGGGTTCGTGAAATGCTTGATTTATATGTTAATGTATCTAGATAGATTGTTAATTCGGAAAAATCGTCTATCCATTTTAGCCCGAATTTGTCCGAGGAGATGGTAGAAATTGTCCAAAAGTGCTTGGGATTTAGACGGGAAGGTGACTCAGCTACCTATTTGAATTTGCCCAATATGATAGGGCGGCTCTTTCGGATACTGATTCTACGATGAGCGTGAGGTCTATCCCATTCGTTTTAAACCAAAAGACACGTGAAAGTACATTGCATCACCAGATATGTTAATCAATTAAGTAGATAACCAACGCTTGTTGACTAATTGGTTAAACACTTGAACTTGAGTCCAAAGGTTATGAGTTTGAGTCACGCTGCAGTATTTTGCATTTATTTCAAGTGACAATATTGAGTCCATTTCTACATAAATGTATGTTTTGAATCCATTATTAATACAATACTCTTGGGGTCACGCTGGTCATGTATATGTTTCCGGAGTCCGGACCATATCGCAGCTCTACTACTCCATTTAGGGCCGTCACTCATAGCGTCATGCACCAAAAGTCAGCACGAAAAATTGAAGGAACTCAAATTTCAAACACCAATCCGTTTTTGATGATAATTTCGATCGACCCACAATAAAATGCACCCAGAAGAGCATAGCAGAGCCTGTTCGATTCGGTATTGAATTCGAAAAAACTGGTCCCTGCCGCAATGCTTCGGGGCTTGTTGGTGTTGCTGCTCTTGTGCTTCGCATCGATCGGGTGGGTCAGGTCGCACCACGAGTCCGGCGAGTGGAGCTGCGAGACCTATTCGGGGGTGCGAGTCAAGGCCGAGTTCGGGTCCGGACTCATCACCCTCGACGGTCACGCCGATGATTGGAAGGACATTGACGGGCTCGAGCTCTCGCTCCTCCCAGCCCTCGACCCTCATGAGGAGCACGAGTATAAAGGTGGAAGAATGAGAGTTAAGGTATTTTCATAGCAATTTTATGTGGGATCTGTGTCATTGATTGTGTGCCTGATGTTATGATTTGAGTAAAAAGTGAAAACCCATTATTGTTTTTTTGGATTTTCAGGCTTTGCATGATGGGAAAGATGTTTTCTTCCTGGTTCAAGTTGATGGGGATTATGTGTACTCAAAAGGGTATGTTCTGATTTTTGTGTTTGTTTCTAATTTGAGGTGGAAAAAAAGGTGAGTTAGGCTTATTGAGCACACATGCAATATGGACAATCTTGCTCATAAAGGAAGGAAAGATTTTGTGTACTTGTGTTGCCTCATCTTTAATGCCTCTTGTGATTCAGTGGACATCAATCGAGTCACAGGCTCGCTTTTGTGTGATCTTTAGTAAATACAAGATTTTGCTAAGTTGGGTTTTGTTTCGATGATGCAGCGAGCACAAGAAATGCCCGTCCGTTGCACTCATGTTTCAGACTGGTGAAAATGCAACTTATCATAATGTAAGCTATTCGGCCTTCGCGGTTCTGTATTGTCAATTGGAGTCAATTGCCCTTACTTTTATTGATTTTCAAGCTATAAAGTTAACATGTGTTTTTGAAGATGGGTGGGTGTAAAGAAGATTCTCATAGTTGCACCGCTAAAACCTGCCGAGGCTACGAAGTTGACATCATGCACTTCTCTATTGGCAAAGCAATTCCAGGGCGGCTTTATGGTGCCAATCCAATAGATAATGCTCGTGGAGACGGAGGGGACAGGTGATTGGTTCATTTTGTAGTTTTCCCTTCACAACTTTTGAGTGTCATGCTTGGCATAAGGATATCCTTACATTATTGCCCAGTGATCTATTTGTTGCCTTTTTGAGAACAGGTTTGGTCATTTGGTTGATGCTTATGCCTGGAACCCACACTGCATGTCTCTGGATGGTGCTAGTCCTTCAGGTATTCTTAGGATCAAATTGTTGTCTTTTCGATGAAAAAGAAAATTTTCTTACGGTGAGTGTTGAAGTTAATCCACATTGAATACAAGTACAAAAAAGCGGTACACGTATAAGGAGAGTCAAACCTAACTATTAAGGTTGACCTTTTAGTTCGAGAGCTTGACACAACATATGTAGCATGATTTTAAAATTCTAACGTGTGCATAACAAAAAAATGGATGAGGCACTAGATAGTGTGACTAAAGGAACACAGAGTCCTTGACCAGTCCTTTTGTGTTTTGCAGGTCTTGGTCCCAACCTTAAGTGTTATTTTAAGATTTTGAAATATTATCTTCTCTACGTAGCATTTCACTATAGTTGGTACTTATTGCCTCCAGTGATATCATCCGAAGTCCAAGCTACCCAATTAAGAATCTGTTTTAGCTTCCCCCTCTTTTATTTAGGTATAGAGTTATATCTATCCGAGCTTCATCTACTCTCAGGCTTGGTTGAAGTGGGGATGCTTAGATTCTGTATCTTCAGTAGGCCATTGTGGCAAATATATTTGTAGCGAATAGACTTGTACACTAGGAAACTATATCAATTAGGATTGTTGCATATTAGGTGAGGGGGAGAGTTGTATATATACGTGTACTCAGTATCATAAAAACTATATCTATTAGGATTGTTGCATATTAGGTGAGGGGAAGAGTTGTATATATACGTGTACTCAGTATCATAAAAACTATATCTATTAGGATTGTTGCATATTAGGTGAGGAGGAGAGTTGTATATATATGTGTACTCTCAGTATCATAGAAAATCAAATGGAAAATAATTTTACGATATTGAATGTCACTTGTGTCTTGCTTCCAATCACTCAAAAGATGCAATATTTCCTGATTTCTCATGCACGTGGTGGGTGCTTGTAAGTATATCTGACAACTTGATATTGGGATTTATGGTACTTTTTGGCTTAAATGACTAGATAAATAAGATGAACTTCCTTTTGGGTAAGTGGGGCACTTAAAAAACTGATATTGACACCACTACACACACCACCTCTTTGCGGTTTGATTTTCATTTCCGTATTTGTCCTTTGTTATCACTGCCACCAATGACTTCAGAATATCATCATTGATTGGGTGCTTGCAAGATATAAAGCCCGTTAATTGTAAAATTTTGTTTCATGCACATGCAAGAACTTCTTTTTGCATACCAGAGGAAAACACTCAAGAGCAAAAGGATCGTGTTATTGCCCTATCACAACAAACTTCATTGTTCTTCAGAAAGCCCAACCTACACGCCTTTAAATATCTCGTTTTAATGCTCATTAAATTAGCTTGATGTTGTTATATTCATCATTAAATAGTTGGTAATATGATTGTTCTTCTTTATACTCATTATAACTAATCTGTTTGGTTCACTTGAAAAGAAGTTCATGTAGGCCTTTTCTTTTTAGAATTAGTTTGAGTTTGCATGAAGTAGGGACGATTCATCTAAGATTGCTCTTTCTGGGTGTTAGGAAATGATTCTAGTGCACAGAACGACTGGAGAGGAGCATGGTGGCACAGTAGCTTCAATGTTCATTCAGGTAGAGTGTTACACAATTCTATTTACTTGTCCTTACACAATTCTATTTATAAGGGTTAAAGATGCAGCACAATAACTACATATTATGTACTGGAAAGCCGAGGAGGGAAATGAATCCCCTTAATGGCCCATTCACATGACATGAGCACACACATCCACATATACCTTGTATCATGTATAATGTTGCTAAAACATTTTTAGTAAATTGAAAGTGTGTAGTTCAAATACGCCCTGGCATTATAATTGTGAGCTCTTAGGTAGGACTAGGAGTAAAGTTTAGCAGTGTACCGAAACTGGTTTGGCATTGGGATACACCCTATTTTTTGCGGCCTCTCCAGGTGATTCCTGGTCCATGGGTAGAACATACTTGTACACGAGGAGTGTTGAAGTATACTGCATTAGAAGTGTATGGAGATTGAGACCGCGGTGTGTGACACAGTAGGAAATGCTTCCACTTAATAATTTAAGCTTTAAGGTTGTAGTAAAGTTTAACCATTATTAGTTTTCATGGTAATCTAGGTTTGATTATTCTCAATTTTTGCATGATTATCGTTTCCCAGATTGGATGAGAAATTCATGATCTTGCAGAAAATGATTTTTTGTTTAGTTCTCACATATAGCCACTTATACATGTTCATATTTTATGATTTTGCTAGTTGGTTGTATCTAGATATAATGCCTTTTATATAGTCAACCTATACAAGTGAAGGTTCTAAAATCTGGGATTGGGAAGAACTCAGCAAGATGAAAAATAAGGAATTCTGAGAAGTCGGGGAGAAATTGGGGATTTGTCGACAAAACATGTTTTATATTAAATAAATATCATGTTTATTTATTTATATATATATAGTTCACATGAAAGACAAAATTAGCAATATTTTAGTAAAATAAGACACTTTCAAACAGCTTAATAAGTTAAAACCAAAGCACAAATTATAGAACACTTTCAAAGCATGTGTAGAAAATAAAAATAAAAATAAAAATTGACCGAGTGAGAAAACCAAACCACTGAGAACGAGTTCTAAAACTCTGTCAACTCGGTTTTACCGAGTTCTCAGGGAGAACTCAGGAGCTTTAGAGCACTACAAGTTCTCACTGTTTAGTTTCACTTACCCTGGTATATTTTCTTTCACCATCTCTAATCTCTTTAATGTTTCCTTACAGGATTTTTGGATGATGACAGTCCATATGCAAAAGATGGTGAAAAGGGCACATATTATTTTGAATTCTCTAGACCTTTGAGAACCACAGATCGTCTTCAACAGGTTAGAAACTCATTCTCCATTCAAATACTCAACTGCCAGTCACTCTAACATATATGAGGTTTGAGTTTGAATCTTGATACAGATCATCAGAGTAGGATTTCTCGAATTATTGCTGATAAAAAAATAAAAATATTTAACCACCAGGGTGAAATTTAGCATCCCGGTTTCAATACATCCTTGTTAATTTTTGGTGGCCTTCAATATGAAGTTGAATATTGATCCTAATTAATAATTATTATCCATAAAGTCAGCATATCAACATCTCTGCTGTATGATGTTGGAACATTTGCTATGTTTGAATAAAGTTATTTGGCTCTGTACCTTATAGATAATTTCCTGGCACCAAACCATTTCAATAACCTATTTGCAATGCAAACATTTCATAATTGCCATCATATATCAGGGTTGTTCATCTGTCTGATATTGGAGCATTCGTTACGTTACACATGAATCTAGTTATTTGCTAATTATTTTTGTCAAGGATTTATTTCTTGTGCCATACATGTATCCTTTATTAAAACGAAACAAAAAAAACACACAGTGTGATAATCTTCTACATCATACCTTACAATGAGGGGGTCTGAAATGGTTGACTTTCCCGACTTCTGCAGGATACTCAGTTCACGATCGGAAGGTCAAGCAATATGTCAGTCGCCTTCTGGTATCCAATCGACGGGCACCCGTGGCATGGATCGGGGCACTTTTCTGTCGGCTGTGATTGGATACCCTTGGATGTCAATTTAGGCAGTTCCATGCCGTCGGCACCAAGAAGCTCGTGGGGCGCTGCCAGCGCCTTCTCCGTCATACTTTCTGTGATCTCGCTATGTGCTTCTGTTTTTATGGTGTACCGAGTGTCCAGAACCAGGGACATCCCTTTTACCCCAATAAACAATCTGTAGGGATAGGGAGGTTTTATGGGTTTGGAGTTGTACTGGTCTTGTGTTTTGAGATGGTACTATTGTTTGAGACTGTACTGCTTAATAAGGTACCAAGTACTTGTTAGTTTTGATAATCACATATTTTTAAGGATAGTGAGGCAGGCTTATAGTTTATTGTGTATCTCCCAACTAGTGGGACTGCATGTGCTTGTGAGCTGAATAAGTTGTGCAAAGTTAGTCATAACTGTTTTAGGTATTCTGCAGTACTAGACTTGAGGGTAGGACTTTCTTTATAGGTTAGCATTTGTTCTTGTTTTTTTTTTCAATTGGAGTTGGACCAAGTGTTAAAAGAGCTCACTTATTATTATTCGGGTTAGGGGTGGGTATGGAACAGGACCGGATCTTTCGGTTTCCTAATTGTTGGGAACATACATGGAATCGTTATGTGAGAAAATGATGTGATTCTAACTGCGGTTCTTTGTTTTAGTTTTTTATTTTACCCGGACAAAATTGGTTGGTTTTTAAAATTTTAGTTTAGGCTCGATTTATAAGTTGAATGAAACGAAATTGTGCTTGATTCATGGCTGAAAACTTAAAATTTGCAATAATAAGAGATACTGATGAAAATTGAGTATTAAAATTTAATTTAATTATTACAACTCAATCGGAATATAAAGTTTGCAAAGAAAAAAAACAATTGAAAATAAATAACATATTATCAAATATCAAGCCTTCATTCTTCAATTCGCGAATCCCATTCTCGATACAAACTGGTCCGGTTCTTAGTGATCAATTGAGTTTTAAGAATTAGAACTGAATCGAAATTGAATGATCCTCTCAAATTTAGAACCAGAATCAAGTCATTAATCACGGTTCTCGACTTTTCATTTCCAAGCCCGGTTCGAGACCGGTTCCAGGTCCAGAATGGCCACCCCAATCAGTGTTTTAGAACCCCGACCCGATTTTATCAAATCAGACGGTTTAAATTGGTTGGCCGATCTTTTAATGGTTAAGTGGTTTTAATTTGGATCAAATCAGTGTTCAGCCGGGCGGTTTGGTTTAAATTGAACGTTCAGCTTTTGAGAACTCAGAAAATAAAAACCCTAAACCCTCCTCGAGTATGCTGATTTTCTCTCCTCAGGAAACTACTCTGTTTGGTTGCCGAGAAAACGGAGTGATGGAAAATAATTTGGATGGCTGCTAAACGGTCGCAATTGATCATCACCGATAATTTATTCTTCTAAAATAGCTGCATGTCAATGGCTACCGATCGAGGCAAGGGATCAACAACTCAGCCTCCCCCAGGGTTAAATCTGCAGAAATTCGCAGAATCTCGAGCTCCCGAACTAGAGACTCTTCACTCGATTGTGGCAGATCGGTTGAACAATGATTTTCGGTCTCGAAGGAACAAAAGGAGAAGAACCACTGCCTATAACAATCGAGCTTCGAGCGGTGGTGGATGTAGAAAGAAGCAGAGAAAATTAGGAGTGGTCGATGATGTTGATTCAGGGAAGAGCAAGAAGGAGAAGAAGGTTCCTCGTCGCATTCGTCGCAGAGCTGAACTTAGAGAGAACCCAGAAGCTGGGTTCTGTGCTTCAGGGGATGGAACAAAGAGGCTGAGAACACATGTGTGGCATGCCAAGCGCTTTACAATGACTAAGCTTTGGGGTTTCCATCTTCCTCTGGGATTGCAAGGAGGGTAATGAGTCTTGTTTTGCTAAAGTATCTTCCTTTATGATTATTTCTTTTGGTGAATTTGCTTTTGGATTTGGTCATGTGAACCGTTTTTAGGTTTCATTGAATGGTAGACCAATTAAATACAAATGTTTGTTTCAGAATCTATCTACTAGTGAGGGTGATTGTTCAGCAATTTTTTATTGAGAGCTTGTGTTGTATTTGTATTATGTAGGGGAAGAGGTTCAAGGGCTTTACTGAAGTGGTTTGATCAAGGAGTGCTTGTGCATGATGCAAGCTATAATGTCGCTTTCCAGTTGGAGGGTCCAGAGGCAGGCATTCCCCTTCCCCTGTAACTTTTGAACTGATATATTAGGTTTCATGGTGTAGATTTACTAATAGTGAAATGGTCTAATCTTTCGTGGTAGAGATCGTATTCTAACTTGGTTTGTTATAATATATTATATGCTTGCAGGACTCACTAGTGTCAATCCTACAAATGGTTCTGGTTTCTCATGGGGCAGTTCATTCTGATGATGCTGATGTTGTTCTCTCTGGTCTCGCCTATGGAAGTGCTATGGTAAGTCATCCCTTGGCTTTTGCACTGTCTGATATATACCATAGAATTTGGACAAATTTGATCTGTAAATGTCATTTCTTGCAGCTTCATCACGTTGGGGCTCCTGTTTCTCAACCAATTGCCCCTGTGACCTACATGTGGAGGCCTTTTGGCAAGCAGAAGGGAGTTAATACGGAGAGAGACCAAAACATGGACGATTGTAGTGACACAAAAATGATTGAAGCATGTTCACCCCATCGCCAGCTTTGGGTATGGATGCATGCTTCAGTTATCGAGGAAGGACATAATGCCCTAAAATTTGCTTGTCAAAAAGAGGTGGGAGTTCTTTCTTTGGTCCTCATCAACTTTTTGGAATATCATTCTTTGACTAAGTTCAAAACCCTGATTTGAGGCCATATCAAAAGCCATTGAAGAAAAGTTCACCTTTTTTAATGTGATCCCCTGATTGGTTACGTTATCTATTTTTCTGTTTCACCAGACCATTCCATACAACATAACTAATTGAGATGATCATACAATTTTCATGTTATGGGCATTAAAGCTGAGTTAATAGTACTCATCATGTTTTGCTATTTTTCAGATGGATGAGAAGGGCACTTCAATTAGTTGTTTTTCACTTGAAGGTCGAATTGCAAAACTTGAAGTAATGGGATTCAAAGCATATCAACATCTCCAAAAGATATTACACCCTGTCACTACAAGGTAAATTACTGACTTGGTATATTGCTCTCAACCAATTTCCGAAGTTAAACAGTTGATTGGTTGTGCAGCATGTCAGAAGGCTCTCTCCAATTTTCCGAGTCTTCAGTTAAAAAGGCTGACGATGACTCCCAAGTTGGGGAATCTTCTATTTATGAAAATGAGAAGCATATTTCTTCACATGCAATCTTATCATTTACCGTCAAGGATCCCCGTCTTGCAAAAACAGTTGGGGAGGTTCGACAATCAGATCCTACCAGTATCCTCACTGATGTACCAGAAAATGAAGCTACGAAACATGCTTCTGGGGTTTCAGAAAAGAAGATAGAGTCACTACCAGAAGTGGATGGTGCTCTCTATGATAGGAAAGATTTGTGGGATACCAATAGCAAAATAAATCCTCCAGTGGAAGAGCATGTTCTTTGCACTGAAAAACATCACAATCGTAGGAATTTCTTTTGCCTTGATTCAAACTCAGGGATGGCGAATACTTCAGCCAATTTGCAGTGCTCGAGGTCATGCCCTATTTTGCTCTTAAAAAATGACGACAGAAAGGGATCAGTTGTTGGGTAACTCCTATTCTTCAATTATTTTGTTTCAGTTGGTCTTGATAAAATCTAGAAGTCATAAGATCACATGGTAGCCACAGACAATCTGCTGTCATCTACTGGGAATAATCCTGCTGGATTTGAGTATATTTTGTTTCTTATTTGTATCAATCTCTAACATGAAGCATACTCAGTTTCGTATAAGGGTTCATGCTTAAGTTTTATATCCTAATTCATTTCCCCCTTTCTAATGTCTATATTGTTTGAGCAACTTAGTATAAGAGCTTGAATGATAAAGTGCTTTCTCGATAAAGAAATTTAATAATATATACCTCAGTAAAAATCAGATTGGTTAGATTACTTGCTACCAGATTTTGTCCAAATAATTTACATTCACATCAATGCAATCTATCATATACATGCAATTGTTAGAGCATCACTTCCTAATTTTCTTTTTAGTACCTGATAAGTTTTTTTTGTCATCATCTAGATGGTCTATTATACTCCCCTTAAGTTGGGCCAGAGCCTTCTGGGTTCCTCTTGTGTCCAGGGGAGCTCATGCGATAGGTCTAAGAGAGAGGCATTGGGTTGCTTACGAGGTACTTCCATGGATTTTAAGATTTTACAACTTGAGAATAAGGTTATCAAGCTTTGCATATAAATTCTTTCTCGTTTCAGGTTGGGTTGCCATATTTTCCCTGTGATTTCCCTGATTGTAAGGCATACTTGTGCTTAATGGAAAATGAAGCTGTAGTTTCTGATCAAAGAGCAGAACTCCGTCCTCCAGCTGTACGACCTTTTAGAGTTCCCATTCCACCTCCATGGAATACTGTCCGTCATGCTAGAAGTAAAGAACTCGCCGAAGCAGGAAATACAGATTTTTTTGTTGAGAAAGTAACTGACAAAGATATGGTCAGTGACAATTCACAGCCGAAGTCAGATTGTGGAACTCAAGATATCAAATCACTCAACTATCAGAGTAATTCACTGGAAATGGAAGTAAATGTGGCACGAACATCAGCCATGCTGACTTCTTTCTTGAATGCGATCAACGGTGATCATTTGTTTTTGTTCCCTCGAGTACCAGATCGGATTATAAGTTTTTCTGAGTTGATGAAGGATGCAGTCAACCCAAGTCAAAGCCAACACATAGTAACTCAACTTAGGTATAACCATAGATTATGCTTTCTTAGAGTTATTCTCCATCCCCACGGGAAAGGTGTTTTTGAAGAGGGAGCAGTTGTTTGCGCACCTCAACTCAGTGATATATCTTCAAGGTATATATTTTTCAGCACTTCTTACTTCCTTGGATGATATCCCGTGTCCTTGTTTGATAGTATACGCGTTTCATGTCATTACATTATATATTCTTATTGTGATGGTTTTCTAACTACTACATTAATTATATTTTCTGAACTCAACCCGAATTGGTTGAAGGATGATATGATAGAACTTCTGTTACGTGAGAAAGGCATGACACCATGACAGTATAGTAGCTTGCAATTTGTTAATATTTGCCTGTACTTATCTTGAAAATTCCCACTGGCTTAAACTGTATCCTTGACTTTGTGAAGATTAAAAATTGAATTTTTCAACCCAAGTTCTTATAGCTAACTTGTAGGAAAATATTGGTGCTAATACATGACCCTTATTTTGAGACATCCATGCTAGGAATCAAATTTGGAGCGGCGAGTATAATTTTAGTCAAATTGAACTAGCATTTTGTTAGCAACATTTATTTCTTATGGTTTGAGGTTACATTTTTTTTCATGATTTCTATGAAGAGAAAAAAATGACAAACCTAATGAATTCAAACCCTTGGGAATTTTTGCATTGCAGGTTGGAAAGAAACTCTAACGAACTTCAAATGCCCGAATCCTCAGTGAGGTCGTACTTCAAAGAGAAATCATCCGGGAAGTGGGAACTCCAGGTACCCGATGACAATGACCCTGTCACCAGAGAAGCACATAGGTGGCCAGTTGGATTCGTCACAACTGGGTCCGTCCGAGGAAGGTTAGTGCACATTTTTGCTGCAATGCAAAGCAACTGCAAATATCCTGTTTGTCCAAACATGTACCCTTTTGTTTTGCCTGTGAATGTTTTGAATTTGTATTATTTTGTATGCACAGCAAAAAGGCGGGTGCTCAAGCTTTTTGTGAGGCAACGTTACTTGCTCGACTGAGGGAGGATCAGTGGAATCAATTTACAGTGGATAAAAGGAGGAAAGAAATATATGTCTTGGTCCGGAATTTGAGATCCTCAGCATACAGACTTGCTCTTGTCACCATTGTTATGGAAGAACAAGAAGACTTAGAGTTCATGTGAACTGCTTTGAATTTTTGATACACAAATAGTGCCTTGTTCATGAATCTGTCTAATGAAATTTTGAGAGAGGGAGAGCAGTTTTGTCAGCTGTGAATTCAATTTCTAATGGAAGGTTTCTATTATCTATACAGATTTTGTCTGACCTTTTACAATTGGTCAATTTCACTGTTTTTCAAATCTGATGCCATGTTAATTGATTTCGAAAATGTGATGTAAACTTGTTTAATTTTTTTAAATGAATATTTAAAAAATATGATGAAATTGTCATTCTAATTGAAAATCAAAACAAAAGAAATTGAACTTTAGACTTGTTGAAGAACAGAATTAACCAACACACTTTTTCAATTATCCAAACTACCTAAGTAGTGTACAAATATTAAACACAGATCTTGCTGTCAATATCTCAAGACATAATCTATTTGTTCTTATATGAAACAAAAATATTTCTTCATATTGATTCATATGCTACAAATGTGACTTCTCAACTAAATTTCTCATAGAAAATCATACACAAGGAACTACCAAAATACACGGCAATAAAAGTCTGAAAAGAACGATTAATGATACACAAGATAATTGCGAGCCACAAGAGCATGATGGTAGCTTTCTTTTCAAGCCTTACGAGCAGGATGGGTCATTCGCCCGAAAACAGCACCATTCAAAACCTTCTAACGGTCCCAACCTGAGGGCCTTCGCCTTTCTCTAGGCCTATCTCTTGAACTGCCAAAAACAATAACAAGGAGCTTAATCAGCAACCAAACAAATCCCAAAACATAAATTCAAGCAAAATTGTATGCAAGTTATGCTGAGGAACCTTTCTGGGTTCTTGGGAGTGGCGTTCTCGGGAGGATTTTGTCTGGATGCATTTGATGCAGAAGGATAGTAACTAGTTCTTGGAGCATTGTTTATATCTCCGCCTATTGAGCCACCGGATACAAAGCCGCGTAATACGGGTTTGTTGTTCGAGGGTACGCTTGGACTACTGCAGAAGCCCTGATTCTGTGATGTTGATGAAGCAGCGACAAAGCTGCTCTTGAATTGCGTCATCATTCCCGTCTTGAGAGAGTTAACAGCAGCAGAACGACTAGGAATACTCGGGGATGACACATTACTGGCTTCTGAACCGTAACCAATACCCAAACCGAAGTCCACTCCTCGGACACCACGGCCACTACCGCCACCGCCCCTCCCTTTACCTTTTTTCCCACCTGCAAAAGATTACATGGTAGGAAAGAGTTTAAGGAAACCTTGTTTTGGCAAAAACTAGATTCATCAAAGACTACTTAACTTACTAACACTCTAGGTAATTACAGTCGAAACATAGTATCACATACGGTCGAAAATCATATTATCAGAACATTCATAACCCAATGAGCAATGACAAGGGCATGATAATGCAAAGAAAAAACATACCTCCTTTTCTTGCATCGCGCTTGGACCTGTATCTCCCATCCTAATATTTTAAAAGGATAAATGTCACTCAATAATTAAGAAACATCTATGTGAATTCAATGACTTTAAACCAAAATGTTCACATACAGAGAGAGAGTAACGAATACAACAGAGTAAGTGCAAAGCATAGAATTTTTCTAAATCTTATATGGAAGTGTAATTTTGAAAGTGCACATGTCAAGCAATGTTACCTTCATAGCAAGATCCATGAGTTCACTGGGCACATTCTGACCAGCAGCGACCAAACTGTTAACCAATTCGCCGGCAAATCGTGCCTCTTTTTGAGTTATAAGAGTGTAGGCAGTCCCATCCTTATCACCAGCGCGGCCTGTTCTACCAATACGGTGGACATGCATGTCCATGTCCCTTGCAATGTCAAAATTCACCACCGACTTTATTGACTTGATATCAAGACCACGGGCAGCAACATCGGTTGCAATTAGTACATGGTAGATGCCGGTTTTAAATTTTTGCAGTGTATCCATCCTAGAAGCCTGGTCTTTGTCACCATGAAGAGATGCAACCTTGAACCCTTTCTGACTGAGTTGCGATTCAATTTCATCCACTGTGGCCTTTTTTGAAGCAAACACTAAAACATCACCTTCGTCAATCATTCCAGGAAGCCTTTCAAGAAGCCAAGGCATCTTCTGTGCATCAGAAGGAATCACCTGAACAACCTGAGTAATATCTTCATTGGCCATACCCACCTCTCCAACTGTAACTCTTACAGGATCACTGAGGGTCTCCCTAGCTAACTTTTCAACTCTGCGAGGCATTGTTGCAGAAAAGAGTAATGTTTGGCGGTCTGGCCTGATCTGCCCAACAATAGACCTTATTTGTGGCTCAAATCCAAGGTCAAACATCCGATCAGCTTCATCAAGCACCAAGTAAGTTGCCCTTGTCATTGTCAATGCCTTCATTTTTAGCAAGTCAATCAACCTCCCAGGAGTGGCCACAACTATCTCACATCCAGCCTTGAGTTCTTTGAACTGATCAAGCTTGGACATTCCACCGTAGACGGCAGAAACTCGTATCCCATGAGGCTTAGCAAATTTCTTGGTTTCCAAATATATTTGATGAGCTAGTTCTCTAGTAGGTGCACAAATAACCCCAATAGGCCCCTCTTCTTTTTCAACTTCAGGCTGATCCATAATATGAACTATCATAGGAAGCACAAAGGCAGCAGTCTTGCCAGAACCAGTTTTTGCTATACCAATAATATCTCTCCCAGAAAGTACAATTGGTAGAGCTTGACACTGAATTGAAGTAGGCTTTTCATAGCCTTGTTTTGAAATAGCATTCATTAGTTGGGTGGAAAAACCACATTCTTCAAATGTCTTGACAGGCCTTGGAACGTCAAATCCTGAAACACGGATAGCCAGGCTCTTCTGATAATCAGCAACATCCTGCTCAGACATCCCTGAGAAAACAGCAGACCTTGATCATGAATTTTGAATCATAAACTAAAGCAATCGAAGCCATTAAAGCAACTAGATTTCAACAGTTACTTCTTAAAAACTACTCCGCTCCAAGATAAGTGGCATACCTCACTAAAATAACCGATGGTTCAAAATAAGTTTACACTTTTGAGGAAGTGAATCGTGTGTGAATTACCAACAATGTTGTCCTATACGTTAGTTACTACCACATGAACAACTTAACAAGTGGGACCCATGGGGACATGGAGGGAAAGGGGAGCACCAGCTCAATAATCCTTAATTTTTGCAAGAAATCAAAGAGGACACTTATTCGACACAGAGGGAGTATTGAAAAACGCAGAGTCAAGGTGGCACTGCCAACCAAACCCCACATTTTGTTGTAAAAATCATCATAAATTACAATGACGAAGACTTCAAATTTGTCGAGAACCATCCTAGTTGGTTTCCACTTCTTCCAGGCAACGAAATTCAAGCAACTGTTTTGAACAGGTCTACACTCAAAAACCAGCTAGTTTCTTCCCTATGAGCTAATCCCAATTGGGAACAACAGTTTACAGTAATGGTTTGAACACAAAACTGAACTTTTAGCTTCCAAATTCAAAATTTGAACACACTCTCACATACTAGGCAACTATCTTAAGCATTTCAATTCAGCATTATACCAAAGTTCTTAATCATGCTACGCTACACAAAACACCAAAAATTCAATCAAGCCACAATATTCACCTGAAATCGAAGCCTTCTCCTCGTAGAAATCTTTACTGAAAGGCTCGTAGTCAACGGCGCTATGATCAAGAGCCGGGATCGGCTCAATCTTCTTCCTATCCAGCACCACGGGATTATCGTCCGAATCGTACTCCACCATCCCGGCGTCCACTGCCTTGGCCGCGGCGTAGACCTCCTCGTCGGAGTCGTAGCCCGCCCGCAGCGCGTCCGCCGCCAGGGCCAGCCCCAGATCCTTCTTCGCCCTCAGGAAGCTCTCCATGGGGTCGTCGTCCTCGTCGTCCCTGTACTTCTCCGCCTTCTCCTTCGGCTTCGGCGGCGGCGCCGCCTTCATCTCCTGGTGGATCCCCTCCATGAACGCGTCGAGAGGGTCGATCTCGTCCTCTTCGCCGCCGCCGCCGACATTGCCCCCCTCGTTCCCGGCCTCCTCCTCGTCGTCGTCCCCGTTGTTGTCCTCGTACTCGATGTTGTCGAGGTCAGTGTCCTCGAAGTTGTCGTGGCTCTGCGCGCGCGACGAGGGAGGGACGTAGATCCTCTGGGCCTGAGGAGCTTGACCTCGCTCGAAATTGTACGTCGCCTGTCGGTTTATGCCGAATCCTTCGAATTTCCTCTTCGACATGATCGAATCGCTTCGAATTGGAATTTGCAGGTGCGTTACAGAGAAACCCCCAAAATTGGTTCTTCTTCTTCAACCTCTAGCTGGTTCGGTTTCTAGGGTTTTGGATCAGAACGAAGATGGTTTCGTTTGTCAGCGGGCCACGATCCCCTGCTACCGTGCGCATAGTAACAGTGACAGCACCTGATCTGATTATATTGGGCTGGGCCTCGGCGATAGAAGAGAGTGTGTTGGGCCGGTTTAATCTTCAATCTCGAAGATATTAACTGGGCCTGAATCTAAAATTATTCGGGACATGCATTATTTAATGCTGATGATGATCAACAAACCTGGACTATAGAAACAAGAAAAAAACAGTTGGATGAGAGGTAGTGGCAACAATTAAATGTTAATGGTGACACTTTAAGTTTGGGAATCTCTGGATATTTTAAAAAATCCCACGTATTTTCTGTCTAATCTAATTAATTAGATTTGTAAATAGTTAGAGTAAGGATGTTTATTTTAGATCTGAAACCACTTCCGAACCGAGAATGAGACCGAATCAAAAAATTAAGAACCACAAATATTAATTCAGTTTTGGTTTCAATGGTGTGAGAATCATTGAATTCGGTTTGCTTCTAATTCCTATTTTGTGAAAATTATGATTAACCAATTGAGAATTGAACAGGGTACGGGACACATGTCTCTTACTCTGGCGTGTTGTCTTTGCTTCTACGTCTCTCATGAGTGCCTCAATTTCTATGAAGTACATAGAGTGCGTGAACTGAAAAATGAAGACATGAAAATAAAATATTTTAATTAACGTACTGCTATTATATTTGCAAGTTTATTTTTTAGATTGTATTGTAATAATTAAACAACTACATTGATTTTTGTGAATTACAAAGTTAGTTTCGGTTGACAAAACGTGCTTAAATTTGTATATTTCGTTCATAGGTCGAGTCGGAATTGAAAACTTAAAATCAACGGTTGGAAAATAACATAATCAAAGAATCGAACAATTTGGACCATACTGTCCTCTCACAAACGGTTATAATTTTAGTTCCTAAAGATCAAGAACCATTCCTCCCAATGCGGTTTTGAAACCATGAACGTCTTTAATAGCATGGCTCATTTTGTTCCATTTGTGCGTGATTTTTATTCTTTCGATCTAATTCATGTGCACGTACATTTTCACTTATGACTTACATATAATATCATCCAATACAAATTATTAAAACAAATTTATTCAATATTCGATCCTTATACATAACTTAAAAATCTTATAATTAGAGATGTGAACGAGTTGCATCTAATTTAATTTTATCGAGATTCGACCCTAACTCAACATAAATTTATAATTATACTGATAAACCTGAGCTCGACGACAAAAAAATGCTAAAGTGACTTTCGCTCAGGTTTAATTACAACAAATTTAAGCCTGATATTTAATAAATTGAGCTGAAATTACTCATTAAAAACTCAACTAATTTATACTCATGAGTAAAATAATCTAATCCCAATTATATTTTAAAATATCTAGAAATAAATTGTATTTATTTTTGGTATTGATATTTAGAATAATCTGAAATCAGACAAGTAATAATTTGTGTGGATAATGCAACCAACTACCACCTCATAAATAAGCGTGTACAAAACATGCGTAGACGGACCTCGTTTTCATGTGTTTTTTTCTTCTATTTCTGTGGTTGGTTCGTTTTCAGTAAATTACGAGTGTCTACATCACATGATGGATTGAGTTAATGACACATTGCTTTGTTGGTAAGGAGCTCTCATGGTCGCCACTTATGCCACGTGATCCTCACCAAGTGTACTCTTCAAGCCATTAACTTGTGATGTGATTGGCTTTCACATTTAATAAATTAAATTAAATAATACCTCATTTTATACTCTTATAATTCATTTACATGTCGGAACTCATAATTACTATTTTTCTATTACAATATAATTCATATTTTTAGTTTCGTAGTTTTTAATTATTTAATATGAGATGTTTAATTTTATGTCTCCATTTTGTTTAGTCAACAAATGGGAGGAGTCATTAATTTACACCACAATAGTAATTTCTGCCTAATTACTTTTATAATTTACTATATACAATTCATTTACATGCATATCCAATATTATAAGTAATGTTCTCAAAATTTCAAATTAATTAAATTAATTTTTTATTATCCTTTATGTGTGTGCATTTTTTATGATATAGATTATAAAAAAATCAATAAACAGATCAAACAATACACATCAATAAATTTTAATACGTAAGGTTTTAATATTGGACTATATATAGAGACAAAGACATTACCTAGATATCAATGTTTTTCTATTTGCATGATTTAAAATTTGAAGTTTTGACAATTATACCAATTTTGTAAGAATGTGATGTCTAATTTCTTAAGGACAAAAAATGTAGAGCATTTTATGTCTATACAAATTAAATTAATAATTTTGATTATACCAATTTTTGCCTGAAGCTAAAAACAATTTTTTTCTAATAATTTGTAATTAATTTTTTTGTTTAAAAAAATTCTTAATTTGAAGAGTAAGTTTATCATTTTTTTATAAATACACACTTTTTTTTGTAAGAAAATATAAATTCCACAACAATTTTCTGAAATGAACAAACTATATTTTCTATGTATTTTTGTTTATTGAAATAGTAATAGCTTAACTTTTAGATTTTTTCCTTGAAAATGCTCAATTTGTAGATAGACAGTGTGGATATAGTGGAGTTAATTATGATAAAGAGACCCATTAAAAATTGACATTCCGGAGGTTTCCTAAAGGTTTTTATTCAAAAGCAGTGAAGGCCAAAATAGGTAACTGACAATACCCAACCAATACAAAGTTTCCAAATATATAAAACTCGCAGAGACGCTGACACCTGTAAGGCCCTCTCGTGACCGTTACTTTATTGCCTTCCTCAAACGGCGCCACGTCGCCGTTATATCAAACGTCCGTTAACCCTGCCGTGTTCCCTACCAAGACAGTCGCCGAGAAAAAAAAATGTAAAAAGAGAAAATAAAAAAAGAAAGTAAAAGCTTGTGCTGTACTGTATCTGAGTGAAGCCAACGACATCGATACAGCAACAGTCTCGAGTCGAGCCTCTCTCTCTCTCTCTCCGAGGAGCTCCACCGGAGCTCGATTTTCTCCGATTCAGCTCGGGAATGGCGGTTCCGGCGCCGAGGCGACCGGTTCGAGCTCCGATTCAGGTGTCGGTTTCGTCCTCGCTCGGTTCGAGCCGCTCGTCGTGTTCTGGAGCTTGTTCGAGCTCTTAGAGCTGCCCCGTGTTGATTTGTTTGTGCTGTTTGTTTCGTGATCTCGCCGTTTGTTTGGTTGATTATCGCAGATCTGAGTCGCTCGCCGTGATCGGCGGCGCCGGCGATGTCGACGCTTGCAGGTTCGGTCACCGACGGTAGCTTTGAATGTTCATGCTATCTGCTTTGCTCTTGTGATTGAGAGCTGTGGAGGTTTTGTTTTGATAATTTGACTTGTTTTAGGGGAATTTGATTGTTCTTCAGTGTTAGCTTCGGTTGATTGAGGGAATGTAGGAAGTAAGTAGAAATTACGATATGGAAAATCTTGGTTTGTTTTGGTTCTTAGTAAGCTTAGGAGAGGAAGAAGCGAATTAGAGTTATGGTTTTGTGCTTAATGTTGTTTTGGTTTTCCAAATGTATTATCTTAGCTGAATAAGATGTTTAGGGTTCTGATAGTTGATTGATGATTTTTGCTCAAACGCTTGGAAATTTCAGTATAAATTACAAGTATCATGTCTCTGCTATATTTTTCACGAGCAATATTGTAACCAAGATAGTTTATACTGTGAGTTAAGCTAGGGTTTTGGGTGCTTAAGCTAAGTGATGCGTAACTTTATTGCATTCTATGAGTAATTGGGTATTTATATACCCGTCTTGCCTTACATTAGGTGTTGAAATGTTATTTAGAATCACTACATTATCAATTGTTTTCTTTTATTCATGGACAATTGAATAGCTAATCAAATTTAAGGTGGTAAGTTTTTGGGGTAAAATTTTCATTTGGCCTTTTCTCTTGCTGCATATTTACAGAACGCTCACTCAGTATCAGGTTTCTCATACTTGCAAAAACATGTAAATGATGCAGTGTACATAATGTGATCTTTAGGTGCCAATAGAACTATATACTCGATATAAAGTTGGTGTTCTATCTAATACTTTTTGCTGTTGCTCATGATTTCTTTCTATATGTTGATTGAACTTTGTATTTGAATGTAATTGCAGGAAAATTGGCAATATTGTTGCTGAAACAGTTGCTTGTATTGTGTTTTGTGTTTTCAATTATGGGTGCTTATGTACCCAATAGCCTCCCAAAAGAACCATCCATAGCTCCAAGTAGTGCACATTCTAATGCACCGGCTATTCCTCATTTGCCCCTGCCTGCCAATTTGTCACCGTTGCATAAGTCACAGCAGAAATATTTTACACCACGTGGTGCACCAAGGCGTGTGCTGACACCAGCTCGCTCTCCTTTATATGGCCCACTTGTTACTTCTCATCACCCTGCTACGAGCTCACGTTTGTCTAAACCATCAATGAAAATAAGTGAAGTAGTGCCTCCCAGTCCTGGCTCAGCAAACATTTCCCCAACACAGTCCACTGCTGGTGTTATGCCTACTGGCTTACCTCATCCACCACTATCTCCCAGCGAGTCCAGTAAGATGCATTCTGATACTTTTATTATCATATGAATCTCACTGAAACTTTGTCCTCATTTGAGATGCCAGAAATAGTCCTTTTTAATATTCCTGCATACATGTTCATCAAGTAACTTATAAATGGTGTATCGTTCTATAAAACTTGTTGTTGTATGGTGTTTTGATGGTGACATGGGTATTTATTTTCGTTTTGATAGATTGTTGCAAACATGACACGGTGATGAAACGCGGGAGTCGAGGTTGCTATTGTGTCTATCCTATTAAGCTCGACCTTCAGCTATTAAATGTAACTGAGAATGCCAATTTGAGCTTATTTCTGGAAGAATTTGCTTCCCAGCTTCTTTTGCGAGGTTCCCAAATTGAGCTGATAAATTTTTACGTACTGGACTCATCAAGGTTGAATATTTCGATGGATATTATTCCACATACGGGGATCGGGTTCTCTTTTAGTGATGCATCTGCAATCAATTCTTCAATTGTCATGCATAGGGTTAGTGTAGATCATAATTTAGTGGGTGATTACAAGCTTCTCAATCTAACATGGTTTGAGCCTCCTGCACCTTCTGAAGGTAATTTTTGTTGGCAACAGAGTGATTCTTTTCATTATTAAATATTATTTTTCATGATAAAGTAATAGTGATATATATTGTCTACACTTGATGATATGCTAAATTTAAATTATTTATGGCCATGTATGCCTGTATGGCTAAATATCTCTTTGTTAGTATCATGATTGGCGTGGGAGTAGAAATATAGTCCCCAGTACCCAGTTGCCCATGATTTGTAGTTGAAACTTTTCCTTTGTTTAGTATAGCTGGCGCTGAGGCACTATTGTTATCCCTGATTGTTTTTTTTTGTTTCTTAAGAAGTTAACTCCTGTTCCAAAATAATTGTCCACTTTCTTGTTTTTGAAAACATGAAGGATGAAATTATCTAGCAATGGACTTTCCCCTATATACCGCTGTATGCTTTAACAAATTAAAGGTTAACTTATCATTAGGATATTAGTGACATTTAATGCATAATTAAGTTCCCAAACAGAAAAGAGGATGCTTATTTTACAACAGATGTCTTTAGAGAAACTGCTCACTTATATTGGAACACAAGAAATATCATCTTTCTAAGTTAGGAGTTTTCATTGGAAGACCATCTAGAGAAACATGCATTTGAACAAGGATTGTTGAGGTGAAAAATTGTCCCAAATTAACAGGGTTCCTTGCAACATGGTTTTGCACAGGGCTCTGAAATCTGGTACCAATTAGGAGTTTTGGTTGGCATCTAAAACCTTGCACTTCATTTGACTCCAACCTATACTGTTGATCATGCATTGTTGATTTTTTTGTTGGTATAATCTTTATTTTCCTTGCACATTTATCTGAGTTATTATTGTTTTAATGCTATTTGTTGTAAGCATACTCACATGAATTGCTCGTAATTTCTAGCTCCTCATGTTGCTCCACCACCTAAGCCGTCACCTGCACATCAGCCAGGAAATTCTACTGTACAAATTGCTTCAAGCAAAGGAAAACATTCAAATTTGATTCTTATTCTATGTATTGGCGTGGGCATACTGATCATAGCCATTGTATGTCTGCTCGTAATATGTTCACGAGGATTCCGTGGAAGTAAGACGAAAGAACCTCTTAAAGAAAATGGTATGTTTCCTTTTGGTCCATGCATTTTTTCACTGTGCTTGAATGAGATATCACTGTTACATAGTGTTCCGGTATAATCCATAGGAACAATTTATAACCACAATTATAACATGTTTTTCTTATTATATTTTGACCCATATGCATAAGGATGAAACTCAACCACTCTACCCCACAATGAGTGTCCTATTTTGACTTTTAAAAAAAACTACTCAGGAGTGAATTTGTGACTTGACTTCCATACATGTCCTCATATCCTACCATGTGCTAACCCACTAAGAGAGAAATGGGCAAAAACTAACTAATGAGAAGGATATGATTGACATTTCATGTGTAGTTATTTTTCATAACAGGTGGGTGGACACTGAATTTGAGACATCTGAATTAGTAAAGTATGCCATTCATTTTGAGTCAGAGGTAGTCATTTTGAAATTTTGGTATAAGATACCTTGTTTCAAATTGAATCAAACATAATAATGCATTTTGATTCCACAATTTCTACTTCAAATGTAACTAGATTCTCCATTGCAGCTGTAAAAGGAAGGATACTTAGTTTTACTCGCTATAAATTTCACATAGTTTAAGTTTTCCTATTTGATACTTTCGATGTTAGAGATGAACCTGCAGACTATTTCCTGGGAGTATTTGTAATTTAACATTTGAACAATTGAAGAAATGAATTGTTTGTGATGAATGATCAAATCTATACAAGAAAAGAAAATTGTTCAAATCAAAATCATGTCACTGTTTATGGTTTAGTTATTTGGAACAAAATTGTGCTGCCTATTGATTTTTATTCTTGTCTACCCTTTTAGTTCCAGTGAAGCCACGGACTGTGGATACTGTTCATGTAGTAGGATCTCTCCGCCATCCAACCAGTACACGGTTCTTAGCATTTGAGGAACTAAAAGAGGCAACAAACAACTTTGAATCGTCAAGCATCCTCGGAGAGGGTGGATTTGGCAAAGTTTTCAAGGGTGTATTAAGCGATGGCACAGCAGTGGCAATCAAGAGGCTTACTACTGGAGGGCAACAAGGAGATAAGGAGTTCCTGGTCGAAGTTGAGATGCTTAGCCGGTTGCACCACCGTAATCTTGTGAAACTCGTCGGTTACTATAGCAACCGCGACTCCTCACAAAATCTGCTCTGTTACGAGCTTGTCCCAAATGGGAGCTTAGAGGCTTGGCTTCATGGTAACATGCTTACTTAAATAACTAATTCTACTGACATATTGATGTTGAGAGTTCTCTTTTACTTGACACATTCCCAAGGATCCATCGTGGAATGTGCCTATCTTTGATACACAATATTTGGAATATGCATATCACTAACTCCCAATGTCGGAAATGTCTTGTTTGGCCTCAGGTCCCTTGGGAGTCAACTGTCCATTGGACTGGGAGACCAGAATGAAGATTGCACTTGATGCTGCAAGAGGACTTGCATACTTGCATGAGGATTCACAACCTTGTGTTATTCATAGAGATTTCAAGGCGTCTAATATCCTGCTTGAAAACAACTTCAACGCCAAAGTTGCTGATTTTGGCCTAGCCAAACAGGCACCTGAAGGCAGGGCAAATTACTTGTCTACTCGTGTGATGGGAACATTTGGGTTAGTCTTGCCCTTTTTCTTTTACCACTGTTATCTCTCCGATCAGACTGTCATTAAGAAGATTATGACATTATTTTACAGATATGTAGCCCCTGAGTATGCTATGACCGGACATCTACTAGTGAAAAGCGATGTCTACAGCTATGGTGTTGTCCTCCTTGAGCTGCTAACTGGAAGAAAGCCTGTTGATATGGCACAGCCATCTGGACAGGAGAACCTCGTAACCTGGGTTAGCCCTGTCCCTAAGTCGATCCTCATTCATTTCGTTTTTTCAAAATACTATTACCTATTTTGATTCACTTCAACATCTCCTTTTTAGACCATTCTCAAACCAAACATCCATTAATTTTTTGTTGAGCAAAGTGTAACACCAAAGTGGTTGTGATGCTCCAGGCCAGGCCAATTCTCAGGGACAAGGAACGGTTAGAAGAGCTCGCTGATCCAAAACTTGGAGGAAAATACCCGAAAGAAGATTTTGTAAGAGTGTGCACAATTGCAGCAGCTTGCGTCGCTCCTGAAGCAAACCAACGGCCAACAATGGGCGAAGTGGTGCAGTCACTCAAAATGGTGCAGCGCATTGCAGAGTACCAAGACACAATGCTGAACCCCGCCAATACTCGGCCCAACCACAGACAGTCGTCTACAACCTTCGAATCAGATGGCACATCCTCAATTTTCTCCTCGGGCCCCTACTCTGGTTTAAGCGCCTTGGACAGCGAAAGCATTTCTCGGACAGCACTCTTCTCCGAGGATCTCCACGAAGGACGGTGAACACCTCTTCTGTAAGTTAATCCTGAGCCCTTCACTCGAAACACTACTTTTGACGCCCAAAAACGAACTCGTGAAAATTTTCCTATTAGGGTAGAATTGTTTTTTTGGTGGATAGGTTTTGTCTGTAGGTGATGTATGAGTGAAAGTCAGTCTTTTGTGTTCTATTGCGTACAAGACATATGGATTGAAAATTTTGTAAATATGTCTGTACCTTGATTTATTGGATTGGCCCTTAATGCTTTATATAGGACAGGTTCAGGTTTGTGTAAAATATAGACTCATTGTGTGTCCCATTTTCAAGCATGACCGTTCCCTTTCAGACCATAAACCTCTCCCCATTTTGAGTCTTTTGCTTGAAAAATTCCAAGGCACAGACAGAGACAAAACCAAATGAAGCTCCACTTTCAAATCTTCCTTTCCCTTTTTTCCTTGTTCCTCTCCTCACAAGCCATTTGTGTGCCTCGCAACATCACCTACCCTCCTCTCTCGCCCAAGCTGTTGTCGTCGATCCTCGAGGACCCATCCGGTGAGTCTTCACCGGAACCATCCCCTGCACCCTTGGAGCCGCTATCACCAGGAGCTGGCGGGGTCAGGGTCGCGGACATATGCAAGCAAACGGAGCACACGGAGCTCTGCGAAGAGACGGTAGGCCCGAGGCTGGGACCGGGCGAGGAGGCGACCCCAGCAACGGCCCTCGTGAAGGAGATAGAGGCGCTGGCCGAAGAATCAAATGAGGCGGTCAAGGCGACGAAGGAAGGCAGGGCCAGAGATCCTAAGAACGCCAAGTTCTACAAAGTTTGCTACGAAATGTTCATAGATTGTAGGGAGGAGCTACACACGGCCGCGGAGGCGATGGCCGCGAACGACATGGACACGGCCGAGACCAGGCTCAGCGGAGCTCTGGCGTACTTGGAGACGTGCGACGACACTTTCGCCGAGGCAGGCCAGGACTCGCCTCTCGCCCCAACCACCGCCAGGCTTAAAAAGTTGGCCAGCAATTGTCTCGCCATCGCTGCAATTAGCTGACTTATTAGTTTCTATACAAAGCTTCACTAACATTTATAAAGAATCGGAGTTTGAGGATGCTTGTCCCTTATTTTAAACCAAACCAACTATATGTACACGATCAAAGTAGAAAAAGTACTGTTGAACTTCGTCAATAGTATGTTTTGATTTATTTATTTTTAAAATTACATATTATAAACAAAGACGTTGATAGGTTAAGAAATTCTTGAGCTCAACATGTTCAAGGTGTTTTTTTTAAGGGAAATACAAATTGCAAAGAAAACAAAGTTTTTCCAATTAAATTGTAATTTGGAAATAATATCATGAAGTTCAAAAAAAATAGTGAATGGTTACTTTGTTTTTGTTTATTACGAGGCAGCTTCAACATCCGTAGTTCAAAGAAATAGTGAATCGAACCGATCAATTCAGTTTTAACAAAATTAAATTAAAATCGATCTGATGTACCAAAACTATTTTACTTAATTTTATAGTTATTATTTCAAGTGTATTTGAGGATCTAGTTTCAAGGGTCTAAATCATTACATTTTAAAGTTTTGATGGTTGCTAAATACATTTTGGTTGATTTCTCGATTGTGATGATTGCTAAAAGAGGTCGTGGATTCGTGAGGGTCATCCTCCGCAAGGTTTACTGTGTTATAGATAGGGAATGAGATTTGATTTATGTAATCAAACACTTTGTGGCCAAAAATAGATACACACATTAATTTCTCTCATTATTTTTAATATTTGAACAGAGCTGGTTTAAAGTTCTGAACCTCCATGTCAAATTCATGTGGAGCAAGTTCATGTTGATGATATTCATATCATTGAATTTGATATCATCCAATTTTATAATTGTTGATGTTGTTATCATTTTTAGGTTCTAAGTCATACAAACCCAATTTTCTCGATCTGATTTGATATTAATACTAGTAATTAATGTTAAATAAGAGAGAGGAGAAGAAAGCAATGGAATAGTGTGATATTTTAGACACTTCACATTAATATAAAATTTCATTCACAATTTAAGGTGTTAAAGCAAATTGTATTTTTTTTGAACAACTAAGTGTAATAAATTTTAAAATATATATGGTAAAGTGTAAAATGATCATATTAAGCATAATAAATTGTCCTTGTACTTTTTAAAAATGCTCGGTAACTCGATTTTTAGAACAATAAGCTAAGCATGACATCTCATTAAAATCTAGCACCACAAAAACGCCGTCGCATTAACACTATTGACATGGTCAGAATTCAACTCTCGTTTTACACTAAATTTTTGAATCACCTTTTCAAGTTCCACATATATCACTCGCAAAAGCCCTAGACCTAGAACTAGATTCAGAGACAAGAAAATGAATGCTCCGACGAAGAAAATGGCGGTCGATTGGATGACTCTACCACTGGAAGTGATGGAAATTGTGATGGAAAGGTTTGGACACCGCGAGCATCTCATCCCATTTCGCGCCGTCTGCAAAGCTTGGAGAAATGCGGTCACATTTCCTGCTCCTCCAACTCAGGTTTGTCATGTGAACATTCCATTTCCGGTCTCCGTCGAATCGGACGGCGAATTGGATGACGGTGTCCATTTCAAGCTCTTCCCGAGCACGCTAATGTATATGGAGCCTCGAAATGGTGATGGAGGTTGGGTTGTGAGGCTATATCGTGATTCTCTCCCACCGGGCCAAAGCATTCGGCTCAGAGATCCTATCTCCCAGGAGGTCTCCAAGAAATTACCGATGAATTGTCCAGTCACTCTCAACCCACTAGACTACAAGTTCATTGTGATCTCCGAGACTTACTGTCTCCACCCCGCGGGAATCGACACTCCTCCTGATCGTGATGACACCCTTGCTCTCAAAGTTGTTGTATCGGTCAGTCCATTGGCAGTGATGACCATTCATGTGGTCGATCCATCGTCCCTTTTGCACTGTCTTCTTATTCTCCGTCTTCATCAAATTGTTTTCTTAACGACGTCATCCCATGGTTTTTTTTATAAAGTCATCCAGTTGTTTCTAAAACTTTAATTCTCTAAAAATTTAATAACGAGGTGATCTTAAACTAATGTTAATACACATTATACATGTGTCACTATTTAAGGTTTTATTAATAAACTAAATAAAACGATCTATGTTTTTATATGTCACATTCATCATATTCCAATGTATTTTTTGATGTATTTGATTATACGATTTAATTTGTTAGGTTGATTTTCAGGGGAGAAATAATTGAGGTTCATCTACACGACACTCTCTATGTCATTTTCCAGTACCAGTTTTCTGTTTATGGATATTTGCTCGACTTTTCTTCGACAAACGTTAATTATGTTGTTTTTTTGTCCTATGTTCTATTGTTTTCTATTTTAAGTTTGATTTGTTTAGTTGCTCAAAAAATGAATGAGAACGACCCTAATTTTTTATTTGTACCTTTTGTTATTTTCAGTGCTATTTTTAAAATTTTATATATAAATTAAGTTTAATTATTTTATAGAATATTATAAATAGAATCACACATCGTGGTGCTACACATAGTTAAATATTTATTCAATTTTCATAATAAAAATCATAAACGATTCTTGGACATTATTTAAACTAGTGTGGAGCATCGCGTGTTGTGCGGACTACCCGTGAAACCTCATTATATCGATGGTTTTTAAACAAATTTCAAATTTAAAACGTGAAAAATTATCTGTCGAGAGATCAATATTATTTACGCATTTGTTGAAGACATTATTGTATGAATTGAAATGTAATGCTTGAATATTACATATGATTTACAAACGAAAGCAATACATAACTTTATACATCTAAAACTACGTGAAGAATT
>JAYMTP010000721.1:0-29932 GCA_036897365.1 Geranium brycei
CAAAGAAAGGAATGTCATCCCAATCCAATGGTTAGGAAGGGACTTTATTTGTTAGGGAGAGGTAGATTAGGGAGAGGCATTTTTCGGTTTTACCAATGCATGAGTAGTAGGCACCTTCTGTTTGGGCCGCAAAATGATGTTGGGTTCAACTGCTGGCTCATTAGAGGGCAATGCAAGGAGCGGTATGTGAGAAACAGGTTGCTTGCGCCTGTTTCTAGTATAGTGGCGAAAGTCAAGATGTTGCGGGTCGTCCCTTACGTTCTTAGCAGCAATTTGAGGTGAATGTCCATGTAGTTCATCTTTCTCGACTTTAGACCTTCTTAATGATGGTTCACCTACCCCGCGGCTGCCATTGGCCACGGAGGATGGGCCTTCTTGGCCTCTCAAACGCAATCTTTTCAAGGGACGCTCAGGCTCCTCGTGCTCCTGAGCTTCTTCGTCCCGAGCTTCCTGTCAATTAAGTAGTAGGTTAAGGAGCATGTTAGCATATATGTGATGAGTGATCAGAATATAAACAACCGATGCAAGAGAAAAAATAAGTGGCGTACATCAGCACCCCTTGCCCTCGGTTTCTTCTTCTGATCTGATGCCTAATACAAAAAACCAATAACCATGGATGTCGTTATATGAAATGAAAGGGATGACAGAACAAAATCAGACTACAACTAATGAATGATGATAAAAATGCACCTTAGTTTCATCCTCTTCAAATATAGCGTCTGCAAGAACCCTATAGTTTCCTTCTTCAATCAATTCCCATTCATTATCATACAGTTTGAGAAGCCTTTTTAAGACCCACTTCACTTTTTCTTCACTAATCCCAAGACCCTTCATAGCACAGAAGGCTGCCAGGATTTTTGGATTTGGTGCCATTACTAATACTCACAGGTTTTTTTCCAACTGGTTCTCAAACTCAAGAAACCTACATATGTCAATATGTATAACTGTAAGATAAGAGGGATAAAGTGTAGGCTTAATACAAAGTCATTACACAAAAAAATTTGGTGTATAACCACAAACAGGGAAGAACAAATAACACCCCATCTATGAGACACACATGGTCCATACTATTAGATTGCACGCGGAAATACAAGGAATGCGAACAGTAGACAATAAGAGAGGGTAAATTATACACGTTACTACTACTCAGTGTTCTAAGAAAACCCAACTAGCTCGATTAATTCCCAATTAGTGCCCAGATTTCCTATCCGCCCGACTAGAGTTTTTAGAGCACTGCTACTACTATGGCGCAACAATTTTACATCAAATGGCAATTCTCCTACAAAACTGAAAACTGAGTAAATATGCAACTTGATGCAATCAATGCACAAAAGCTGTGATATACAATGCAATGGAGCCAACTACACATACAAGTTTAGGAAACATGAGAAATGCATGCGTCTGTGAAATGTGCATGATTAACTTAACCCTTGGAGAAGAAGAAAAAACAATCTGTTTGGTTGTTGAGAAAGGCAAGAACACCACCAAAGTTCTCTCAATCCTCTCCCCATAAATTTTCTCGGTAACCGAACGGAGCTAGCTTCATCGAATCTCACAAAAGAAGCACGAGAACGGAGAACCCGAAAACAACACAAATGCAGCAAAACCCTAGCTCATTTCCCCAAAACACCCAAACCAACAAAACTTCAAAAGCAAAAACATCCATTGAGAATGATCAAAAACCAGAAACTGAGCAAACATAGCTTCGGTAAACTGGGAAGAACAAACAACACCCCATCTATCAGACATGCACGGTCCATACTAGAAGATTGCACACGAAAATACAATGAATGTGGACAGTAGATGACAAGAGCGGATAAAAAGTACATGTTACAACTACTATGGCGCAACAATTTTATACCAAAACTTGCTTATTCTCAAAATATTATCTCAATATGTTCAAAAAAACTTCGAAGGGCACACAACCATATGTCTCAAGGTACTTAAGCTGTGAAGCTATATCCAAACATAGTGGTACATCTAAACAAGGACAAATATAGCTCTTAATATACAGAACAAAGCCTAAATCTTCATACTCGACATACAGCTTACAACCTAATAAAGATATCCGTCACATTACTTTTGCATAAGTTACACTTAACAAAGGTAAACCATATTTATAAGCAGTTAAGCACTAGCTGCACCACCAATACCGTAAATCGAGAATGCGATTGACCCCAAATCTGCAGTGCAATACAAGTTCATTTTTACTTTCTACACGATCACAACCTCTAGTGTTCTTACATTGACAATACAAATGACGATTCTCCTCCAAAACCGACAAGAATGAGTTGATATGCAACTTGATGCAATCAATGCACATAAGATGTAATATACAAAGCCATGGAGCCAACTACACATACAAACTTAAAAAACATCAGAAATGCATGCACCTATGAAAGATTCATGATTAACTTAAACACTTGAAGAACAAGAAAAAAAAACAATAATAAATCTCCTACCAAGCTGTTGGGGATAAACCAAGTATTCAACCTTGAATCACGGATATAAAGATGGAAACTTTAATCCCCTTAGCCTTGCAGAAGCTATCCACCCAAGAGAGGGTCAATTCCAAATCAACAAGTAATATCAACAATACTAAGCTAGGACAAATAATAATCAAGATAGAGACACGAGATTTAACGTGGTTCGGCAAAGCCTACATCCACGGGGGCCCGGAAAATCCACTAGAGCAATAATTTGACAACTTGTACACACCACAAGTTTGTCACAACCAAGAAGTCAATAATTCCTCAATTGACAATGGGCCCATAAATGGGTTTAACCTCTACACAAGCCAATAATAAACCCCATTTTTTCTGTTTGGTTGCCGAGAAAGACAAGAACATAACAGGAAAACAAAACAAAACAAAACATTATAATTTCACAATCCCACAGCAGGAACACCAAAGTTCTCTCTCATTCCTCTCCTCCCCTAAATTTTCTCGGCAACCAAACAGAACAAGCACCAGAAATCGGAAACAACAGATGCAGCAAAACCCTAGCTCATTTCCCCAAACCAACGAAACTTCAAAAGCAAAAACATCCAATGAGAATGATCAAAAACCAGAAACTGAACCAAAAATAGCTTAAATAAACATAAATTCGGAGACACAGAAACGAAACTCACCATGGAGACGAAGAGAGAGCGAGAGAGAGAGAGAGAGGGCTAGGTCAGTTCTCGAGGAAGAGAAAGAGAAGCAATGGAAAAGAGCTACAGCTCCAGTAGAGGAGAAGCAATCGTAGAGTGTGAGTGTACTGTGTCGTGTGTGTGAGAGAGAGAGAGGTGGGGCCTACCTGATGAGGTGGCAGATATGGAGTGGAGCCAACCTAATTTCTTAAGACAATACATTAACATTTTATATTACTTTTTAATTAAAAAAGTTATATGGATTCAGAAAATGGGTATTCATATATAGTTGCTCGAGTTTGTTCCGTTTAATATTCGGTTGGTTCGAGTTGTTACAATGGGGCTCGAACTTTTGAGTTTCGTAGGATCATTTACGGTTTGGTTTTGAGATTGTTCGGTTTTTATAAGATGACTAAAATATCCTTGTAATAAAAAATTAAAATAAATATGTAAAAATGATTTTGAACTTTTTCCTTAAATTTTTCGTTGTAAAATAAGTTTATAAAAAATTAAAAAATGGTTTTTAAAGATCATTTTTTATATTTTATTTTATAAAAAATTGTTTTTTTAAAAAATAAATTATTAAATATTTTTTTATTCTTTGCTTTTGTAAAAAAAAGTTCAAAAATCATTTTTTTTGTTCTAATTTTCTTAATGCAAGAGTATTTTCATCATTTCGTAAAAAAAGTTAACAATTTTCGTGAAATTCTCACATTTTGAACCGATTCTGACTTTTTTTTTGTTGAGCCGATATTTGTTAGGCCCAATTTAAGGATACAGTGACTTAAAATGAGCCACGTGTAAAAATCTATTGTTTTTCGCTAAATTTTGATTCGGTTCGGTTTGATTTTGAATCAGACCAATTCTGTTTTTTTAAAATGGTTATTTTTCGAGTTTGGCTGGTTATGTTTAGGCGCCCCTAGAGCCTGGCTTTTCAAGGCTCACGCACCGGCTCGAGCTGATTTTTTTTTTGTGAAGGAATCTCGAGCTGACTTGTTAAATGTTTATTGAAATACTGTTGGATATTAACGAATATTTTTACATTGAAAATACTCATCATGTTATCGTTTAATCCGGTTTAATCATTATCGCTTTTATCCTGGAGAGTTTAAATCATTCCTATCTCCAAATCGTCTCATAATCTAATCAATTTTAAATTTTTACATCAATTAACTTGCCTAATTATGTCACAAGTATAAATACCAACGACCCAACTCTATTAACTATATACAAATTTAAATAAGTAACAAAGAAAACTCATAACACACACAAAATAATACCACGATGACTCAAAAGATCCAATATCAGCATTTAAGCGAAAGAAAGTGTATGTATCATATATATAATGAAATGAAACTATACTGTGTAATTACGAAAACAGCAACTATGGAAAACGACAACCAAAAATCAGAGTTCGAGTCTCATCAACAATGCTAATAAAATCTTAAATCTTCCAGAAAAAAAATATGTGAGCTCTACAAAAATGTGTCAATTATCGGTCTTTACGCCTTTCATCGTCACGCGATCAACACATTCCCTGCCGGAGAGAAAAAAAGAGGAAAATTTTAAACTACGAGACGAGCAATTAGGATCGCATAGAGCTAAGGTGACGTTACAAATGTACACGCAGATGAATTAAAAATACTCTTCACATGAAGAAAAGTAAAAAATTACACCCAAAAATTAAAAAAAAAAACTAAATTTTAATTCAGAAAAAAAATCAGATTGATTTGGCCACGTGACTCGTTTTAGGTCATTGATCTTCGCTAATTAGGCCTAAAAATATCGAGTCAAGAAAAGGCAAGTGAAGACCGGCCCAAAATGTGATAGAACATCGATTCAAAGAAAATCAAACCGAAAAATGGCAAGTCAAATAATATGCCTAAACTGCCTAAAAGTGAGAATTTCATGAAATTTGGTTTCACAAAAAAAACAAACCAAAAACCGACCAGTCCAAAACCAAACCAAAATCCATCGGTTCAGTTTTGGTTTTTATATTCTTAAAACCGAACCGGTCGGTTCGGTTCAAAACTGAAACAGGCACATTACACCAGCGACTATTTCTCTACAATGCCATAGATTTTCTATATCATTTAGAGTGCAATGTACCTAAGTTTTCATGTGCATTGCTGAATCAGTAAAAACTTACCGGCATTTGTCACATCTTGCACAACGGCAAGGACTTGTTTGCTCAGAGCTACAATGGCTTCCTCGTCGCTCCTCACATCACCGAGCTCCTTTTGCATGGAAAAGGTGACCAGAGAGGTTTCCGAGTCGTTGAGGCATCCGGATCCGCCAGGCATGATGGAAAATCCCGAGGGCTTCAAGGACTCGTATATCCATCGCGCACCTGACGATGCAGCGTTGAAGATACTCCAGTTCACCGGCGATGACACCACGAGGGAGCAAAACTCGTCCCTCGAAGCTTCTTGGAGCAACAACTCTTGATGAGGCTGTGATGAGCGAAACATTTTGTCAGCAAAAATTGTAGGCTACGTTTATTGCAAAAACTTACCACGAACTTGCCATTTTTTCAATCAAAGACAACTTTGAAAGTAAATTGAAAAAACGAAACTACCCTTCATATTTACAAAATATTAAAAAAATTACATGCATAAATAAATAATATTTCTTATTTCAAAGGCAATTACGTCATTTTGAAAAAAGTAAAGGTCAAGTGACTTGCTTGCAATGTTCTAAGAGAACGCCACTAGTCGGGTGGATAGGGTCTCTACTACTGTTCTGAAAAATATTAGACGCTAGTCGGGCGGAGAGAGTTTTTTAGAGACTAATGGGGGATTAGTCAGAAATTAATCGGATTAAAGGATTAACAGATGATTAATTGGAGATTGATCGGACAAGTCAAAAATTTGGATAGTTCACCATAAATTGTTCTATACAGAAGTGTGATACTAGAACACCAGTTTTTACGGTTATCCCTAGGGATGCCCAAAAATAACCTAACCAACCCGATACAAAAATAACTGAACCGAATAGGTTCGGTTCAAAATCAAACCGAAATTATATCGGTTCAGTTTCAATTTATAAAAAGAGAACCAATAAAAAACGAACCAAAACTGATCGATTTGGACACATGGCTCATTTTAAATCATCGATCCTTGCTAATTGGGCCTAAAAAAACTAGGCCAACTAAAAACAAGTCAAATAATAAGTCAAAATCGGCCTAAAATGTGAGAATTGCATGAAAATCGGTTCAAAGAAAATCCCACCGAAATCCTATGAGTCAAAACGATCTAAAATGTGAGAATTTCGTGAAATTCAGTTCATAGCAAACCGAACCAAATAAAAAACCGACATGTTCTAAACCAAACCGAATCAAATTCCATCGGTTCGGTTTCGGTTTTTATTTTCTTAAACCCGAACCGTGAATAGCCCTAGTTATCCCAAAAAATTAACATGCAGAAGTGAACAAGACACACCTCTCTGCCATTGCTTGGATTTGGAGCTTCTCTCTTATGTAAGGTAATGCAGTTACTGTAATCTTCAGCAGCAAAACTAACCAAATCTTCAGGCTCAGAAGGACATTCATAGACAGGCCACTGTGATTTACAGGACATGTCAAATAGATACACAATACAGAATTTGGGACAGTTTTGCATATTGAAGTATGTAAGTATATACCTGTAATTCCAGATTCTTTCTGATGAGGTAATGAAAAACAGATAATGGTTTTGCTGCAACATGGAAGCCAATCACAGCTGCGTAATTTGTTGTTTTGCCCTTCAGAACTCGTAAATCTCCTTCATCGGATAGCACAGTCCATCTGTGTTCATCGGGAGTGTCAGCGAGACATTCCATGTAGACGTACTTCATGCATTCGGATAGTTTCAATATATCTCTTTGAAGTGCTGCAAATCATACAGTAAATTTGAGGACTAACTGAAGAGACAATTAGGATACAAATAATAGCAACTAATTATTTCCACGGGAAATGATTTTTAGGGCCATAACAGAGAAAACTCAAATTGTACTCACTATATCACCACAGTTAATTTAGAAAGTAATAGCTCCAAACCTTTGTCCCGTGATCTGGCCACTTTGCTTGTTTAATGGGGTTATATTTGTAACAGTGTTTGGTTCGGGTTATTGCTCTGTTTTTCGGGTTAGATTTCGTTCCAGATTTCCTTTGGTTCTGTTTTTTATTTTATATTCGCTATGTTTCCCTTCTTACAGATCAATAAAATTTCCTCAAGTTCAAAGGCATTTGGGTATTTCTATTGATCAAAAGGTTGGTTTCCTAAATCAGATGTGTAGTGAACTTTTAATCCTTTAAGCAATGCAGCAAAGTTACATAAGTACAAATAAGAGAAAATTGCAAATAGGTGCCCTATTATATTGACACTTTTGCAAAAAGGTGCTGTGTTGTTTGTTGATGGCAAAAAAGTGATGTGTTGTTTGCATTTTTTTGCAAAATGTGTGTATTTTTATAAAAATGATAAAATTACCCCTGAAATTAAGAATTAAGACTTTTATAACATAATTTTAAAAAATTAACTTAAAAATAGTATAATTACAAAATTTGATCCCACAAATTTTAGTTAAAAGATAAAAACAGAAAAACTTTTAAAATATTCCCAAATTAAAAGGTCAACGCCCTAATTAAATAATCCCTTACCTCGCAGATCCGCTCCAAACTTCAGATTGAAGAATCTGCTACAATCTCGCTTAAGACCCCATGACAATGTACTAACCCAGCGCTTTGCACAGAATGCTATATCTGAATTGACTGTTTCCGAGTATATATTAGTCGGAGCTCTGCACTCGTGTACTTCCACATTTTCAATCCATATAACCTACATCGGTCGACTCACGTGAAATTAGTTTTGGCATGATGATCCTTCAAGAAAAGTCCGTGAAGATTCAAAACAACAATATTCCGATTATACGTACCTCGGAAGAGTTAAGGGCTTTCCTGATTATGACTCCAGAAGGCCTACGCCGGCAAATTGGATCTGTTCTATAAACAGAAGATAAATGCTGGAAATATTCATTTGACACGTCGATGATGACATATATATCGGGGCTAATCTCCTTTGAGATTCTCACGAAACAAAACTTCCGTCTTTGCACGAATGGTGTAGGTAACTGAAATTCAGCATTGACCTACAGAGACCATATAGAACCTTTAAGTAATCACATCATCAAGGAAAGGAAAGGTCCAAATCCAAAAATAACAAAAACAGAACGGATTGAAATGCTAATTAACTAAAGTGGTGTACATTTTAGAGGCTCGGGGGTTTACCATTTTTACTTTCGTAATGCCCTGAACGACATCAAGTAAATACTGCAGAACGCCGGTTGGAGCGTGAGAAGATCCGTGACAGACGATGAGTGACATGTAAGAAGACCACAAACCCTGAAAAGAGGAAAAGGAAAGAAAAACAACGTAAGGGCAAAATAAGTATGGTATATAGAAGATACGGTAGAATACATACATTTATAGTAAAAGTAGCAAAAATGAAATGTTTGGGACTCATTAGTGTTTTAATAGAACAATCTTTCAGTAAATATTGGTATAAACTCTGATGAACTGTAGAGGGCGAAACTAGAGGTGACCTGATTGGATTATGGTGTACTAGTAATGAACCAGACAGACTTTGACCACTAAACTAAGATTCATGATGGGTATGAGGTCGAGCTAGCGTGTCGTAACTGAAAATATCATTTACTTTTGTAACCAAATGATATTGTCCTATCCGAAAGTATCAGTAAAACTTACCATTTTCCATCCAAAAATATTAACGGTGTCCAAAAAAGAAGTTTGGTGTAACTGAATGACCCAAATCTTAGTTAGGTGTAAGTGTAACTAAGTGGAAAAAGTGTATAGTTGGGTGTATTTATCAGTATTTTTCCCTTATATATATATGCTAAAAAGAGAACTAAAATTCCAGGATTAATGAATCTCACCCCATCCATCATGATAGAAACCAAATCCGCTGGAAGAATTGGAAGAACTGCAGTCGCAACGGAGCGCTCGACTCTCATCCCAGGAGGAGTTATATTTTCAAGCTCCTCAACCGAGCCTAATGCCGGTACACCAACAACCCATGTCCTTGCTTTGAAGGCAATAGTCATGACTTCCTTGTAAGCTGCCCTCACGATATTATTTGCTTCTTGCCGTTGCAAGAACTCGGGAACCTTAATGTCGTCATTTATCCCCAAACCCATCGATGATTGAACTGGTTTATCAGCTGAAAGCATAAAGTTGTATCCCAATGAGAAATCGTGTATAATCATGAGCCAGTCATAAACACAACTAAAATGTCTTCATTTAAATCTGACATGCAACCGGTATTGATCAAACTCCGAGGTATAGAACAAGAAAACATTTTAAAACAACTGAGAGAGGATATAATAATTTTCTGAAGTATTCAAGAAAAGAAAAGAAACATTGAAACTAACCATTGAGTATACGTGTGGAAACAAGATAATATAACAGAAGACTATAAGCATTAACATTTATCACAAAATAAAAATACAAAGATGGTACTAACAAGGGAATTTAAAAATAAATAGTGATACAATTATAAACAGTGAAAAGAAATTGATCGTTAAAACCTAATAAACCCTACAGTTGGGCTTTCTCGTTCTAAACACCCTATTCCGAAATTCATGCCCGAAGAAAAAGACGACAACACACTCCAAACTCAAGCCAACAACATGGAAGTTTCTTATAAGAGTATAATTTAGTTCAGTCAATCACGAAACAAAATCATGTTGATATCAAAACCAACGAACTAGATCATAAATCATAATATCACATAAATAGAAGTTTAATTTTCCCGACTTGCAGTGCAAATCGGGTTTTGGCCAAACAAACATGTATCATTATAGTTTAAACCCATAAACCCGATCATGTAATCCAAACAAATACACGCATTATGCACAAAACTAAAGCATTAAAGCAGAAACCAAACAATGGATTACAGATTTCATGAACAGAACTCTATTTACCGAATCAAAAATTAGCATCCAAATCAAAATCAAAATCCCTTAACCCACTAAGAAACAAGCTTCTAAAATTGTACTTAAGCAACTAAAAAATCAATCCAAAGTATAAAACCTCAAAAACCCATGAAATCGATAATCAAAACCCAGAAACAAATATGCATATACTTGACCTCAAACTCATAAAATCCACAGATACACCACAATAGATCCATAAAACACGTTTCCGTCAATTCACTTAAAGAACAGGAAAAAACAGAAAACTCACAGTGATCAGACGAATACGATTAGATGATGAGAAAACCAGTACACACATTATGCACAAAACTAGATCGTTGTAGCATAAACCGAACAAGGGCCAAAGAAACAACATAAACAAGCTTCTAAAATTGCACTTAAGCAACTAAAATATCAATCTAAAGGGCAAAACCCCAAAAACCAGTCACTGAAACAAACCCAGAAACAAATATGCATCTACTTGACCCCAAACTCATAAAATCCACAAAATACACCACAATAGATCAATCAAACACGTTTTCGTCAAGATTCACTTCAAAAAAAATCAGGAAAAAACACAAAACTCACAGTGATCAGACGAATAAGGTTCAATGATGAGAAAATGCTGAGAAATCGAAGTGGGTGGACCAAGAACAGCGAGTAATGGAGATCGAGCTCTCGCTCCGTTTCTGGGTTTTCGATTTTCTTCCCGCCCTAGCCTTCTGGGTTTTGCTCCACAATTTTCGTTTCTGTGTTAATATGTTTAAGCGCTCTATATCTTTTATTTTATTTCTTTTTTTCATTATGTGAAAAATATGTTTTATTATTATTTAATTGCAATTCAATATTGGTTTTCAAAAAATCGATAACCACGAATAACAATTCGATTTTCGTTCTAATTTTATTATAATCATTCAATTGCGATTCAATTTTGGTTTTCAAAAGCTGTAATTGTTGGTAGGGTTATTTAGGTTCGGTTTTGAGTCCGTTTAGTTTTAAGAAAATAAAAATCGAACATGAATCGATGGAATTTGGTTCGGTTTTAAACATGTCGATTTTTGGTTCGATTCGATTTGTTATGAATCGAATTTCATAAAATTCTCACATTTTAAACTGTTTTTACTTATTAGTTTTTTATTAGATTTACTTTGAACCAATTTTCATGAAATTCTTACATTTTTCGTTGATTTTGACTTATTTTTCGTTTGTCCAATATTTGAAGGCTTGGTAGTAATGATCGATGACTTCAAATGAGCAACGTGTTTAAATCGATCGATTTTTGGTTTGGTTTGATTTTTATTTATTTTATAAACCAAACCGATAGATTTCGGTTCGTTTTGAATTGAATCAATTTGATTCATTTCAGTTTGGTTATCTTTCGACTCGATTCAATTCAGTTTGTTCGGTTCGTTTATTTTTGGACACCCCTAATTGTTGGTTAATCGGTCGATGGGTCACATGTCATTCTCACATCATTCACACGCATGCTACGTGTTCAATTTTCACATTATTTAACTTTGGGTTAATTCCATCTAGGTTACTAAAAAAGTTTGTATTCTCACGTAGTCACCACTCTTTTAATTTAATTTTTAAGGTCACCAAAATATGTTTTTGTCTCGCTCCGTTACAAAAATTTTATGAAAAAAACTAAAATACCCTCACTATTAATAATTGAACAAGGGTTCATCTCAAATGATCAACTCATCGTCATAATCTCAATAACCATCAAAACTCGAAAATTTTTAAAAGAATGTAAAATGTCAAAATTACCCTCAAATATTCATTAAATTTTCACGGTAATGCCATCTTTTCCATCTCTAATTTTTTATTCTCAAATCGGATTTCTCGACCTCTCACATGCAGAAAATCGGATTCTCCTTACTCTATGCTAAGTGGGTTCTCTCAATTTTGGAGCGGCGAATGGTGAAACAAAAATCATAGAAACTATAAATTGAAAGATATGGTGAAGAGTTATAAACATTTTGGCATTGAAATCGATAAAATCGGAGTTCTCTAAGCAAATATCCAGTAAAAATTAAGACGAACTCGGAATTTTGCCATAACGATGTCGTTTTGTGTTGCGTTCGTACTTTAAGTATATACATATATATAGGGGCACACTTCAATACAAACTGCCCAAACGTCCAAACATGTACAAACCAAACATTTCACCTTTGTGCACCAATGTTCCACCTTCAAGTTGACCCGCGGTGTTTTTCTGGGTCAGAAACATTCCACCATTGTGCACAAATATTCCACCGTCCGGACAGTTTGGACATTTAATAGGCCGAGAGCCTCCTCAGGCGCTACAACTAAGATCCAGATTTAAAGTTCCTATACGATCGGATCTTCGATTTCTTAGCCAATCATTCAGATCCGACCTCAACCTCCGAATACGGAGTTCGAGACCAACAAGATGGAGTCATCCCGTTGGTAGAGATCGAGAGGGTTTCTTTCCGATTTGGTCTCAGGCAATCCCATCGCGTCGACGCACTGAGGTTTTGGGTGAGATTCAAATGAGCAAATGACATCAAGACGACCCAAAAACTCTCAAACCCTCCAAATCTCATGATCTGAGAAAGAAAAAAAAACATTTCGTCACATGGGTCTGCTCAGGCCTCCATTTCTGTACCAAAAGTTTATTTAGAAGAATTTTATTATAAAAAATCAATATTGGTGTTAGAGTTGAAACATTTATGCAGATTATAAAACACCAATTCCAAAGAAAAAACACAAAAAGGCAAAAACTTTAAATAATCAATCCCAATTCGCTAGCTTGAACACACGAACCGAACCAGAGCACTATAAAAACCCAAAACCCATACCCAAAAACCCTCCAAATCTCATGATCTGAGCAAAAAAATCTCCATTTCCTCACATGGGTCTGCTCAGGACTCCATTTCTGTACCTCCCTCTTTCTCTAGCTCTGTTTTCGATTTCTGGGTTTCTCCAAGGTCCCGTCAATGGCGGCGACGCCACACTCTCACCCTCCGATCTCACCAAGCTCGTCTACAGAGGCTGTTCGGCCCAGAAACTCCCAGACCCATCTGGGATTTTCTCCCAAAACATAAACGACCTCTTCGCTTCTCTAATCTCCCAATCCTCCGCCGGAAAATTGTTCTCCACCGCCGTAGAAAAAAACGCCGTAAAGGGTCTGTATCAGTGCAGAGGCGATCTCTCCGGCGAGCAGTGCAGAGACTGCGTCTCCAAGCTCCCGGAGATAGCCGACAAGCTCTGCGGCCGGACCGCGGCGGTTCGGGTCCATTTATCGGGCTGCTACCTCCGGTACGAGGCGGTCGTGTAAGATTAAATTCATTTTAATCTTTTGATTCATTTAATCTCAGAATTGTGAATGTATAATCAATTTAATGAAAATGTATGATTTATACAGTGATGGGGTGTATAAAGAATCATTCTCTGAGTTTTGGTCCTCTCTCCTCCTTACACAGGTTCGCCGAGCCCGCGGCCACGGACCTCCTCTACAAGATATGTGGAAAGGAGAGGAATGGCGGATTCGAGGAGGTGAGGGACGAAATTGAGAAGAATGTGGAGGAGGGGATGAGGAACGGTAGCTTTTGGGCGGGGAGGGTTGGCGATGTGTATGGGATGGGGCAGTGTGAGGGAGGGTTGGGGGCTGAGGAGTGTTGGAGGTGTGTTAAGAGTGGTTTTGAGGGAGCTAAGGAGAGGTGTGGTGGGAGCTCTGTTTCTGCTCAGGTGTATTTGAGCAGGTGCTATGTGAGCTATAGGTACTACCCAAATGGAGTGCCTAGCATTTCATCATCAGGTATGTGATGTATATATAGATATGTGTATTAGTGTATGTATGGTACTGAATTTGGATTTGGAAACTTGGGTTGGAGTTGAAATGTGCTGAAATGATAGATTAGAGGGTGAAACTTGAAACAACATTACATGAGATGGAGTGTAGAAGTGACGTAGGAGTAACAGGGTAGTAAGTTTCGGTTTATGGATTCATGTAGGTAGCGACTCGTTACATGTTGTGGATTAACTTAAAGAACAGGATGTTTTTAGGTACGATGGAGTGGAGAAGTAGAATACGAGTGCAGAGATGCTAGGTTTCGGTTATGGATTCGTGTTGTGAGTCGTTATAGTATGTGAAATACCTTAAAGAACGATATGATATGACATAAGATAGGATGAAGTGGAGAAGTAGAATACGAGCCTGAGATACTAGGTTTCTGTTATAGATTCGTGTCGGTTATGGATTCGTGTGGTGACTTGTTATAATTAGATGAGAAGTAAAATATGAGCCTGCGATGATAAACGTTGATCGTGGATTCATGTATTGACTCGTAGTTTGTGAAATAACTTAAAGAACGAAGATAGTGAGTTTCAGTTATGGATTCGTTTAGTGATTCATTATAGCTCGTAAAACAACTTAAAGAATGTTATGACATTAGCTTCGAATACGAGCCAGAGATAATAAGTTTCGCTTTATGGATTTGTGTATACATTATAGTTTGTCAAATAACTTAAAAGGACGAGATATCATTAGACACGATATAGTGAAAAGATATAATAGGATCCAAAGATACTAAAATCCGGTAATGGATTCATGTAAAAACTTTATTGCAACTTGAACTAATCATTAAGGCACAAGTAGCATTGGATTTGACAAAGTAGAGTAGAAAAATGCAAGCAAAATATGTAATGCGTTTTGTTGATGGGCTCGTGCACTTGAATGAAGATAGAATATTCAAAAGCTTGTTTGTACCAAATCACCAATATTTAATTGGACAAAGCATGTTATGTTACCTTTGGGAACCAAAAAACATCATTTTCAGGTGAAAAGCATCCATATTCCATTGAAATAAAATAGTCATGCTGGTTTTGTATTTTTTTAACGTTGTTAGTGTTATAATGAGACAAGAGTCTTCAAGAAAATTATTTATATAGTGAATAGTAATGCTTTGTGTTAATCAGTGTGAATGTATATATCTATTCTGTGTCAATTATTGGATCTTAACATTCATCGTTTTCTTGGAGCAGGGAAAAAACACACACAGAGGACAGTAGCTATTGTTCTCGGAGGATTGGCGGCTGTCGGGTTCCTAATCGCCTGTCTGATGTTTGTGAAGTCTGCGATGAAGAAGAAGCGAAACAGCAATAAGCATGGAGGAGAATGGTACTGATATGCATGGGCAATGGATCATCACTGTGAGTCATTGTTATATGAGTTATGTTTTGCTGAAAAAATTGGTGCTTTGCTTATGGATACAATTGCATGTAACTACACCTAATTATGCACATTTTCAACTTTCATTTCTTTCTCATTTTACCCATTTCTGTTAGATTCCAGGGTTAATAATTTTTAAATGACGAAAATACCCTTGCGCCAGTTTTTAAAGCTTTACCAAACTTTTTATGGGGCTTGTGCTCTCCGTCGCCACCCCATATACCTCCTCGACATAAACGGAGATCTCACTCCAACCCTAGATTCGCACGATTTCATGTCAGTATGGAAATTAGTGAAGGGTGTTCTGGTCATTTTACACAATGGTAATGGAAATGAGTAAAGTGAGAAAAAAATAGTTAAAGTTTGTGTATCCGCTACATAAATTTTTGAAGTCAGGTGTAGTTAGGAAAAAATGTGTATGTCATCTGAAAATTAGTGAAGGGTATTCTAGTCATTTTACAATGGTAATGGAAACGAGCAAAGTGAAAAAAAATAGTTAAAGTTTATGTAGATGCTTAGGAACTTTTGAAGTCAGGTGTAGCGGTGAAAATGTGCATAGTTAAGTTCAATTAAATGTAATTATTTCTTCTCCTTTTTCTGAAGTGTATATGATTGAAATTTTGGAGATGACATTGTTGCCAATTTAAATTTATGGGTGAATGTTGTTTTCAGATGTAGCTTTTGATGTTGTTTCATTGGGGAAGTGTAAAGCACACAAAAGAGACATGTCACCATCTGCACAATGGTATGTTACTTGCTGACTCATACTCTGTTGCATTTCATTTTCACTGTAAATCCAAAGGATAGAGCCTCTTATAGTGTAGTAGCAATAGTAGTAGTGAATCACACTTGTTCATCATATTGATCTTTACTCTCTTTTTTCATGTAAATGTAGATGTTTATATCAATGTTGTAATGAGACTATATGGTGCTCAAAAGTCAAATGAAATAGTGATATTACCTAATTGCTTTCAATGTTATATTTTTGGGACCATTATTCAAAATAGAACTCAAAAATAGTTCCTCAACATTTTTCGTTTAGATATTCAGTTTTAGACGTTTATGTCACAACAATATTATACGTCAACAAATTACCAAAATGTCCAAAATCGAGCAGGATGGTCGTGGATGCTAAACTTAAAAGGAAATAAGTTGGGTATGAAATCCGAAGAAACTTTTTCCATCTAGACTAAGCCTAGAATAGAAAGGAAATAGCCCTTAGCACAAGAACTCGCCTCCATGGAATCTTATCTTTTGCAGGGGCAAGGATCGAAATACTGAACCCGAAGGCTTTAGGAGCCAAGGGATCAGAAAGAATCAAGTCTACTTATCTTGTCGACTAAGCACCATCCTTTGGGTATTAGTTTTTAACACAATCCTAAATTTTTACGAAGACACGTAGAGTGTGATTTTTTCATATCAACAATAACTAATGTATTATAAAACGCCAAGTGTTAGTTGGACGGATAGATGCTTAGGACACTAATCGAATTTATATTTCACTATTTTAAATATTTAATAAAGAAATTATGTATGCACAATCAATTTATGAGATATACTATAAAACAAATTTAAAAATTAAATAAATATATTTAATATTTTTTACATTCATGTCCTAAAAGTTATTAAAAGTACCTATTACTATAAATTGTTATTTTTTGTAAAAAAAACTATTTTATTTTATCTGCCCAGACTTGCCTAGTCGATTTCATCGTCGATTATAAGAAATTAAGTCGGTATTTTAAAAATCTCCGCATAAACATTGTCTAACCCAATTTTTAGAATATCGACAATATTTACATGTGTGAGTGAGAACTGAAATTATAGAGTATATGATATTGGTAAAGGGCTTGGAAAGCATGGCCACATGCACATTTTACAAGTGGATTGACTCCTACCATTACCAAAGATATAGTGTTGCTTTTGATTAGAAAACACTTATTGGAACACACCCTTTTGTTGGCACTTCTTATTTTTATTTGTGATCTTTGAATTCAAGCAAATGATGGTCTATAATGCAATTTTGGGTCATTGAATCTCTTTCATGACCCTTTAGAAGAAGCAACTGTGTTGCTCTTCTTTTGCTTTAGATTATGGAAATTGCTGGTGTTTTTTTTAGTAAAGCTAAATTTGGATTTCCTTGCAACTTTTGATCATCAATTGTCACTTCAAGAGGCCATTCATGATTCTTAGTTACTAAGTTACAAGATGGAGACCAGCTTCTCGAAAGAGGTTCGCTCGAGCAGAACATATCCAGCTTTATGTATTAAATATGTAATTATTGATTTTAACGGCTACGCTTATGATTACCGCTGATAAAAAAATAAATAAGTGACTCAAGTTCAAACTCTTGCTATAGCTTAAATATTTTAAGCATAGGTTGAGCTAACTTCATAATCGAGCCAAAGTCAGGCTAATCGACATGTTTAAGTTTTAATAATTATGTATTTTTTTATTTAATATAATTAAAATATAAATTTTATTTCTATTTAATATATATCAAAAACTAAACAAGTCGCCCAAAATTCAATCTTCGCTATTTGTTTTCAGTCTGACTAGTTTTCTGTTCCTACCTCAGCCTTAAACGATATTACGCTTGATTAGGATAATTTACATCTAAAGTGTGCTTATTCTTATATAATATTTTATTATGGAGGATTTGTCAGTATAAGCAACTTGATTATGCACTGGCAACCATAAAAGGACTCAAGTCACAGTCATGAAAAGAAATGTGCACACAAAAAAGGAACACAAGAACCAAACAACTTTCAAACTTGTCTTAACCATTAAGGTAAGAGGATTGTGTTGTAGCAAACATGATTATTCATAATCCAACTATTCACATTGTGATAACTATGATTGTCCAAAACTATACAGAACTGAACATAAAACACACTTGGTACTGAATCTGATTATTTTCGAACTAAGCAAATACTTGAGGCTACAGTTTCTGATACTTATCCATAATTTAGCTACATGACTCCCCTTTTCACTTTCAATTTATCAATACTGAGTGCTTGAAACAATCCACAACAAAGAGAGCCCCATAAAGAGTCAATTGAACTATTAGCTACTAATAGTAGGCCTTGACAGGAGCAAATAGATAGTAAGTTTCAGATATGCCAAACCTTTTGAGCTTCACAATTATGAAATGCCCTAAAATCAATGTGGTAGGCACTAGTCACGCAAAGAGAGTCTTATGGGGGACTACTCAAGGATTAGTCGGATTCAAAGATTTAATTGGGGACTAGTCAAAAATTTGTAGAACACTGCAAGAAAAATTCTACCAAGTATAGTAAATGCTTACACGCTGACTAGACGATGCCAACTGAGCAATTTAACTGCAAAAGAAATAAAATTAAAACCAGGAATTTCCAGTTCTTGGCATGGGAAACTACATTTCACACTTCACAGGTGATTCATAACTATTAGCTACTAATTAACCACGGAACTTCACATGAGCAAATAGACAGTAATCTTCAGATATGCCAATTGCCAAAGCTTTTGAATTTCACACTTACGCAATGCAATAAAATATTCTACAAGTATAGTGAAAGTTCACACCCAAACTAGACGATGCCAACTGAGCAATTTAACTTCAAAAGAAAAAATACCAGGAATTCCGGTCATTGGCGTAGGAACCCAAACCACATTTCACACTTCACAGCATAGACTTAAAGCTGACAGTGTAACGATGAACCGAAACATAACCAAGAAACCTATTGATTTCCACAGGTATCAATTAATCCAAAAGTAGAAACAGTCTATTCCATCAATGCTAACATTACTATGTTCAGAAGGAGTAACACTATTTCATATACAATGTGCATAACAACTCGATACAGTGCTTCATGAGATGCAGAGAGCATTATGGCAAGCCACAAACCTAATTTGATAGATGCACACCTTTAAGTTTAAGTCTCTAACACAGTGAAACTACAAAAATACACAAGATCTTGTAGTGTCAGGGTCGACTAATGTTCTATATGTGAACCTGAAAATATTTTATATGAAAAGACCTGCTTACGAGCTATATGCTTCATAGGAAGATAAAGATCAATATCTCCCGGTAATTCAACAAAGTTTTTCTTGCTCATCATTTTTCTGGATTACTAGGGTCTCATATCAAGTCTAGGCACTCCCACAGGTAAAATGCCATACAGTAAAAATAAAAAAACGAAGAAAAAGAAGAACAAAATATCACAAATACCAAAGAAATTAACTGGCATAAACCAAATGCAAAGATCAAATAGCCATCCCGTCCCCTAATCTAGAAGTTCAAGGAAACATGCAATGAAGGTAAAATTTGAACATCATGGTTGTAGGTGTAGCATCTCTGGACAATAAGAGACTACCAGTTTTAGTGTGTGCATATCATAAGTGTCATTGCAATTTATGGTTAAGAGTGCAATAACTTGTTCTTTCCATGGCTAACGGGCTTCAATCAATCCAAGACATGTACTATTAAAGTGGAAACAATAGAGGATTAACAGAAACACAAAGTAAGATTCCACATCCAAATTGATCAAACACAAAAACAAGCATTTGAACGCGTTATAATTGCTCCAATCTCATAAAACCCTAGAACTAGATATGCTAAGCAAACATCAGCAACCAATTAAACCACAAAAGAAGCCAAATTGAAACACACATTGACAGCAAAATTTTGAACATTATGGTTGTAGCATTCAATACTCTACCAGTTCTAATGTCCGCATATCATAACTATAAGTTCCATTGCAATTCATGTTTGTTATGTTCAGCTAACAGGTTCCAATCAATGGACAACAGAAGCACAAAATAAGATTCCAAAGCGATATGGATTATACACAAAACAACTTATCAAACTCGATATTATTATGACTGCAATAACTCCAAGCACATTGCTCCGGTCTCAATAAAACCCCTAGAATTAGGTATATTAATCAAACATCACCGTCAAATTCAGCCACAAAGGACCCAAATTGACACAAGGTAAGATTCCAGATCCGAACAAATAGTCCTAAGACATTGTTCCAATCTCAAAAACCCTAGAACTAGATATGCCGAGTGAACATCTACATCCAATTCAATCACAAAAGGAGCCAAATAGAAACACACAATGAAGGAAAACTTTGAATTTTTGAACATTATGGTTGTGACATGGAATACTCTACCAGTAAATCATAAGTGCCACTGCAAGTTATCTTTGCTCTTTTAACAGCTAACAGGTTCCAATCAACGGAAAACAGAAACACAAAACAATTTTTCAAACTCAATATTATTATGATTGCCATACCTCCAAGTACATTGCTCGAGTCTCAACAACAACAGAAAACCCTAAAATCAGGTATATTAAGCAAACATCACCATGCAATTCAACCACAAAAGGTGCCAAATGGAAACACGTAGTGACTTATGTAGCATAAGATAAAACACAAAACAAGTATTCAAATTTGTTACTATTACTATGGCAATAACTCCTACAACATTGCTCCAATCTCAAAAAAACTAAAACTAGATATGTGAGGCAAACATCCAGATCCAATTCAACCACAAGAGGAGCAAATTGAAAAACACAATGGCCGGAAATTAATCAAACATCACCATCCAATTCAACCACAAAAACGACCGAAATCGACCATAAACCCTAACAGTACTGATCCAAATTACCTCAATCACGCTGCATATCTCGAATTATGTTCGATCAATACGGATCAAACACAATATCTCAAATTCGATATTATTATGAATGCAATAACTCCAAACACATTGCTCCAGTCTCAACAACAACAAAAAAAACCCCTAGAATCAGGTACACTAATCAAACACCACCATCCAAACAAAAGAACCGAAATCGAACCTAAACCCTAACAGCACAGATCCAACCCCAAATCACCTCAATCTCTTCCCATACCTCGAACTCAGAGCTTCCCCGCCGGAGGAGGAGCGCCGAGGAGCGTCTGCTGCTGCTGCTCCATCTCCGTGACCTGCTGCTCGCGGTCCATGGCGATGATGAGGGGCACGACGAGGATCAGGAACGTGGTTCCGGCGATCCACGCGGCCTTTCCGGTGCTCTTTAGGAGCTTCTTCGACGCGAACGAGGCCTCCGAAGCGAGCTCCTTGCCGATGGAGACGATGGGGGAGTTGGAGATCCTGGAGACGATGCTCGAGGACGACTCGGGCTTGCCCGGACGATCCGGGAGGGCCACTCCGCCTCTGCGACCTTGAGCTCCGGCCATGTCGATGTCCTGTGTTTGTGTTTGTGTTGCTCTGTGTGCTTGTGGCGGCGACGCGAGGACGAAGAAGACGATAGAGGATTTTTCTTTTCTTATTTTGTTGGGTGAGGGCTTTGTGAGTGTCGTGTGTGTGAGGTTCGACCATTTTTATATTATTATATGGAATATTTGTAAATAAATAAATATTATAACAATTTTGAGGTCATGTGGTTCAGTTTTGTGTCGATTTAGTTAAAATAAAGTTAAAGAAAATTGATAGAATTCGGATTAGTTTGATTTTGAAATTATTAGTTTCAGGTTTGGTTTGGCTTTTTATTAACTGAATTTTATAAAATTCACATTTCAAACTGGTTTAATTTACTGATTTTTTGGTCGGTATTTTTTTAAGTAATTTTCATGAAATTTTCACATTTTGGGTAGTTCTTAAATTATTTTATGACTGATTTTTTTCTGGATATTTTAGGTCTAGTTAATGAAGATTACTGACTTGAAATGAGGCATGTGTTCAGATTGATCGATTTTATATTGATTATTGTATTAAGAACTGAAATCGAACAGATAGGGTTTCAGTTCGATTTTATGTGAAATATTTGTAAATAAATGAATAAATTATAACGATTTTGAGGTTTTGTTCACGGTTCGGTTTTGTGTCGATTCGGTTTAAATAAATTATAATTGATAGAATTCAGTTCGGTTTAATTGTGAAACTATTAGATTTAGGTTTGGTTTGACTTTTTATAAATCGAATTTTATGAAATTCACATTTTATTTTAGGCCAGTTTGATTTATCGGTTTTTTGTTCGATATTCATTGAAGTAATTTTTATGAAATTTTCACATTTTGGATAGTTATTGACTTATTGTCTGACTCAGTTTTTCTTCCTGAATATTTTAGGTCTTGATAATAAAAATCGATAACTTAAAATGAGGCACGTGTTCAAATTGATCGATTTTATATTGATTATTGTATTAAGAACTGAAATCGAATAGATGGAGTTTCGGTTCGATTTTATATGAAATATTTGTAAATAAATGAATAAATTATAACAATTTTGAGGTTTTGTTCACGGTTCGGTTTTGTTTTGGTTTGGTTTAAATAAATTAAAATAAAATTGATAGAGTTCGGTTCAGTTTGATTGTGAAATTATTAGTTTTAGGTTTTGTTTGTCTTTTTATGAACCGAATTTGATGAAATTCACATTTTAAGCCGGTTTTTTGTTCGGTGTCCTTTGAAGTAATTTCCATGAAATTTTCACGTTTTTGGTAGTTCTTGACTAATTGTGTGACTGATTTTTGTCCTGGATATTTCAGGTTTATTTATTAAAATCAATGACTTAAAATGAGGCATGCGTTAAAATTAATCGGTTTTATATTGATTATTGTATTAAGAACTAAAATCGAACATATGGAATTTCGGTTCGATTTTATATGAAATATTTGTGAATAAATTAATAAATTATAACAATTCTCGGGTTTTTTTCACGGCTCGGTTCTGTGTCGATTTGATTTAAATAAAATTGATAGAATTTAGTTTAGTTTGATTTTGAAATTATTAGTTTTTGGTTTGGTTTGGCTTTTTATGAACCAAATTTTATGAAATTCACATTTTAAGCCGGTTTGATTTACCGGTTTTTTGTTCGATGTTCTTTTAAGTAATTTTCATGAAATTTTTATATTTTGGGTAGTTCTTGACGTATTGTCTGACTGATTTTTTCCTAAATATTTTAGGTCTCGTTAATAAAGATCGCTGACTTAAAATGAGGCAGGTGTTCAAATTAATCGATTTTATATTGATTATTGTATCAAGAACTAAAATCGAACATATGGAATTTCGATTCGATTTTATATGAAATATTTGTAGACAAATGAAAAAATTATAACAATTTTCAGGTTTTTTGTTCTATGTCGATTTGATTTAAATAAAATTGATAGATATCAGTTCAGTTTGATTTTGAAAATTCATATTTTAGGCCGGTTTGATTTACAAGTTTTTTGTTTGATGTTCTTTGAAGTAATTTTCATGAAATTTTCACATGTTGGGTAGTTTTTGACTTATTATTCAACTTATATTTTTCCTCAGTAATTTAGGTATAATTAGTAAAGATAGCTGACTTAAAATGAGGCACATTATCAAATTGATCAATTTTATATTGATTATTGTTTTAAGAAATGAAATCAAACTGATAGAATTTCGGTTCGATTTTATACCGAACCAATGTAGATTTTGTTTGATCGACAATAATTGAAGACATCTTAAACTACTAGCATGTACCAAGATTCGAACTCAGAACCTCGCATGTGTTAAGTGAGCTCTTTACTACTTTGCCCAACTTGTGTTGGTTCCGAAACAATTTAGATATTTTCAATTTTATTTGTTCGGTTATTTTTTTGGAAGCCCTATTGCGAAGTGTTTTCTTTAATTACCAGTTATATTTAGATTAGTTTCAATCTAACTCGAGTAAAATAGAATTAATATAGGTATTTAATTTGGATCGAGGATTGGATCCAAGCTGATAACAAGTTTGACTATTCTTAAAAATATAAAATTTAAATATTTGTTTAGTTTTGGTTATATATTTGTGACTTTTATATGGAAAAATCGACGGTTAATTAAAAATAATCGAATTGAAACAATCTATTAATATAAGTAAAAAAAATTATTTCAAATGTATGCCCACAACTATCATCTATCACTTACTATTACATGAAAAATCAAATAATTCATTTCATGGTGTTCAATTTCATACCACAAATCAAACACATGTGAGAACTATATCAAATTGAATAAAGTACATAACTGGTATGAGAATAAGATCGAAATAACTGAGCTCAAAACAAAGGTATGTCACGTTACGGTTCTAGTCGAAGAACCGATCAATTATTGTGTCAGTTATTAGTGACTCAAATTCTCCCATCGATTTTAAATCTAGTTCTTAATATTGAGAACCGATTGATCCGATCCGATTCGTTTTAATTTTAGTTCTTATGCAAACGATTCGAATAACCGAAAATGAACACCCTAAATATTATCATTATATTGCGTCACATTCATATTGATGGTATGAAATCGAATATGTCATGAATCGTCGGCCCAATTTGTACAGATAAAGCCCAATAAGTGAGTTATTGGGTTCGACTGTTCCATCCAATACGAGGCCCATAAGGGCAAAACCCAATATATAAGCCCAATTCAAATTGAAGCAATAATTACGGGCTTTTGTTCCTTTCAGCCCAATTAAGCTCAGCCCGTAGTCATCAGACAAAATGTCTATTATACCCTTTTAAGCATAAAGATTCAGCAACGGTCATTATTATTTGAACCGAAGACGCAATAAAAGCTGACCAAACCGTACGGTTCCCTCCAAGAGACGCAACACGTGATTCAAATTTTCAATTGCAGACGCACGTGACATGTCACGTGTCCTTCTGAAGTAGGACCGATCATAACCACTTGTTCTTGAATTTCAAGCCAAGAAATAAATGCCAAGTCAGGTCCAACCCATAGCTCATTGATAAATTATTTATACATAAGTAGTAATAAATACTTTTCTTTTATATCGGAACATAAAAAGGATCGTAAAATGTTTCGAATTTGATAAAGTATCGATGTTTTTTTTCCTATCTGATCGGACATTTCTGTTGTGAGTTTAAGTATTTTTAAATAATATATTAATATATTTATCCAAGTTATATATTTAAATGTTTATAAGACGAGGTTTTGATTGTAAGGTCGGGATCAGAACAGTCGAGAAGATTTATTTTTTAGGTAAATGGTAGGGCAACTGGAATTAGGGTTGGTTAGAAAAAAACACATTCTACAGGTTAAGTTGTCATTCCCAGCATAATGACAAATTAATTATTAATTCGATGATGACGAAAACTTCTAAACTTGATAAAACCTGGTGTACACGATTCGCAAACATGTCTCGCTATCATTATAAGGAAAAGTAAACTATTCTCAAACTCGATAAGTTCATGATGTACGGTGTCTTCAATACGGCAACATAAAGATGAGAAATTTATAATTTCATTTTGAATATAAATCTATTTCAAACCCATCTTGTTAGCTTCTCAACCCGGATATGGTACCAGCCATCTTAAAGACTTGGGACACGGGACACTGACTGACACGTGTCCAACGTTGTTTCGTCTCTATTTAGTGCCATCACCGGGACTCCTTGTCCGAAGAAAACACAAAAAGAACCAAAACACAAGCCATTTGAACATAAACACAAAAAATATCGAATTTTTCGATCTGGGTAATTTTGATTTTCCATTTGAATCTTGTTATGTGTCTTCAAAATTCTGGGCTTCGATCAATTTCCATGGACGATCGTGCCACGTGTCCGAAAGTGAAGGTCATGAGAGAGCAAGAGAAGCATTTTCAGACAGAAACTGCACCCAAAGGTTTGTGCTTTTGAACTTGTCTGAATTCAAATCTTCAACAACAATTGTTCTCTGCTAACTCTTTTTTTTTTTAAATTTCTTATACATATTTTTGTTCTTGTAGTGAAGAGAGACGGACAGATCGGTGACGGTCGAGGATTGAAACTGGTCAATGTCGTCTCAGGTTGTGTTCTTCGTCCCCGAGCTGTCTTGTCTAGTCCTGGTAATGTTTCTCTTCAGCTTTTCACGTTGTTTTTGGGTACGAGTCGGTCGCATAGAGATTTTTAAGAACTAACCGAAAATAAATCGGATTAGAAGATTAATCGAAAATTATAAAGGTTTAATTGAGAGATTAATTAGATGAGGATGTGATTTTTACACCATTTTGCGTAGTTGAACATGAAAATGTTTAAATGGTTCTAGTATTTGGCTCAAGTTCGATATGAGCTCGTTTAATAAATTAGTTGAGTTCGAGCTCGATTATTTAAAGCTCGTTGGGCTCATTCGCGAGTCGGTTTGTTTTTATTTACTTAATTAATATTTATGATTTTTAATGAATATTTATAGATAATAATATACGAGTTGCATTCAGATTTATTATGTGTTTTTCGAGCCGTTGTGAAGTTTAAGCTGCTCCAGCCCGATGTGATCCATTATTTTTAGTCTAGCCGAATCTTGATTAGTATAGACTTGATTATGTTCATTCACCCTCATAATCTAAAACACGTGTTTTGTTGGATTTATTACGATGTCATTCATTTATTGATGTGTTGGTTGCCCATAGTTAAAATTTGTTAAAACAATTTTCTCAAATTGAACAGGTTTGAATATTTTGTTATTTAGAATTGACCCACCATTTTTATATTGTAAATCGGTAGACAGTAGCGAAAGTTATCAAAACTATATATATTTTATTTTATTTTATCACCGAGTTTGAACTATACTTGCATTACATGATTCCAACATCTTTGGAACTTGAAAGTGTTTGTGTTTGTTTTCAGACAATGATGACATGATTGGGAACATAAACAAATCCTTGGCCTCCAAGCAACCCACCTCACTACAAAACACACCAACCAAAGCCACACTTTGTTCCAAGAAAGCATCTCCCAACAATTCATGCAAGAATGGAAGATCCTTGGCTTTGAAGAGGACACCAAAACTAGCTACAAATTCCCCAAAAGCTCCATTGAGTAATTGCAAAGCAAACAATGAAGTACCCACCAAGAAATTGAGTCATGCAGGGAATTTAACTCGAAATAATTACGAATCTGCACGTAAAATGCCTCCAAAAATCACATACATGGTAAGCAGAGACGACAAACAAATATTTGAATCGTTGTCGTGTCAATCAAAAGTTGCCCTAGAAAGGACTCCAAGTCGAGTTGAAGCCAAGCATGGGAAGATTCCGAAGAATGATGGACCATATATTCGAGAAATCACAAAGAACGAATAATGTTGATTCTTGAAATTGAATAATTATGAGTGTGAATGTGACTTTAAAGTATGAAGTCACTAATTAGTTAACATTGTCACTTCCTAATTCTAATGTATTTTTCTTGGTTTACTTATGTATTAGTTATAACACATATACAATTTTCATGTCATCAAGATTAAGGGTGGGCACATTTTAAAACCGGAATGGACCATAGTAAAACTGATCCCCGGTTCCTTAATTACTAGAATTATACAAGCAAGTTGACATGTGAGAAACGGACCGATTTTGAATATTGTTCTTTGGTATGGTTCTCGATTCTGCCATACTTAAACTAGCTAGTTTCGATTTGTAATCAAAGCTTGATTTAAATATTGGATTTGAGCATGATATATAACCAATAAAAATGAAAAAAATTCAATTATAAAAAAGTCTAACAAAAACGAATGTTAAAATTTAATATTATCAACTCAATCAAAATATAATGCTTGTAAATAAAAAAAACAAAAGATAAATAATATACGTGGGTGGACGAAACGTGGACACATGACGTTGCTAACGGATTCAACTCTTACATGATAACACACAAGTACACAATTATGAGATTTGAGAACCATAGTCGAATCAAAATTGAATAGTTTTCTTATATGGTGAATTACACTTTGCCCATACTAAAATGACCGTTTTACGCTTTACTACAGCTAAATAAAAAGTTTACATTAAGGTCAGTTAATTGCATTTTTTTACACTTTGCACTAACAGTGTTAGATTTTGGATAAATTTTTTTATTTTGTGTGAAAAGTCAACAAGTATTATAATTTGATGAATTATGAATAATTTGATGAATAATTGCATCAATTTGAAAATTTGATGAATAATTGAGGGCAATTTTGACTTTTCACACAAAATAAATCATTTACATCCAAAATCTAAGACCGTTAGTGCAAAGTGTAAGAAAAACGCAATTAGCTGACCTTAATGTAAATTTTTTTTTTTAACTGTAATAAAGTGTAAAACGGGTCATCTTAATATGAACAAAGTGTAATTAGCCTTTTCTTTTATTCAAGCCAAAACCGAACCGTTAACCTTGATTACGCGGTTTGGTTCTCGGTTCGGGTTCTAAGTTCCCACCCCTGATCACAATAAGTCAATAATATTTAATTATATTTGCGAAAAGGGTTTGGAATTTGTATTATTTACTACTACATGAAGTGCCGCAGAGAATCTTTAGGCTTAGGCCCAACTATTCAAAAGCCTGCATGGCGCATCGGTACATTGTGGGCCGAAGCCCGTAGTTCTTGAAAAGCGATGACGTTGCAACAGGCGTCACCGAATCGTCAACCTCCAAAAGTCAGTACTTTTCACGGCCACGATCCCGACCCACCCCGACCGATCCAACGGCCACGATTCCACCTCACTGTAATTACCATGGAGCCGCGTGCACATGCACTACCCTCTCTCTCTCTCTATGAGCGTTCGGTTCCAAAACCAAAAATCTACAACGAGAACACAAAAAACTTCACAGAGCTCCTCAACTCTCAACCCTCCGAGCGACGTCGTTTCGTCGCCGTCCGGTGAGTTCCCGCCTTTATTTCTTCTTCTCATGTACTGGTTCGGTTCGGCGGAGTTGCATTTTAGTCGTTTAGGGTTTATAGCTACGGGACCATCGATTTTAAGTCTAGCTAGGGTTTTGTGTTTCTGTGCTTGATTGGATCCGAATGTTTCGTTAACGATTTGATGCTGTTAGGGTTATGTCTAGATGTAGCTTGTTTGAGAAATTGGGATTGCGTAGTGATGCTTTCGAGCTTGCTCAGCCTGCTCTGCTCATGGTTTTGTTTCAGCTAAGCTCTGTTGATTGTTGGTGTGATAGTTCACAAATGGGGTTTCAAGTGTTTTTGGAGGTGGGTTTTGTCGATTTTGGTTTGAAATGCAGATTTTGGTTTGTTTTCGTGTATGTAGTGTTGAATGTAATGATGGGTTGGAGATATTTGTGAGTGGTTCTGAAGATTGTTAATGTTATAGTATGAAGTAATGCATTTCCATGAATGCCCAGAGGATTGTTAATGTTCAATCGATAACGATTTGACGTCATTGATATGTAGAGATGTAGCTTGTTTGAGAAATTGAGATTGTGTAGTGATGCTGTTCAGCTCGCTCAGCTTGTTAATGGTTTTGTTTTTAGCTAAGCTTTGTGTTTTGGGTTTTTTGATGGTTGGTGTGATAGTTCACAAATGGGGTTTTAAGTGTTTTTGGAGTTGGGTTTTGTCAAATTTTGTATGAAAATGAAGATTTTGGTTTTTTTTTCTGTGTATGTAGTATTGAATGTAATGATGGGTTGTAGATTGTTTTGAGTGGTTCGGAGGATTGTTAATGTTCTAGAAGGAAGCAATGCATTTTCATGAATTCCCAGAGGATTGTTAATGTCCAACCAATAACGACTTGATGTCATTGTTATGTAGAGATGTAGCTTGTTTGAGAAGTTGAGGCTGTGCAGTGATGCTGTTCAGCTTGCTCATGGTTTTGTTTTTAGCTAAGCTTTGTTGTTTAACAAAGCTTAGCTAAAAACAAAACCATGAGCAAGCTGAACAGCATCACTGCACA
>JAYMTP010000722.1:0-29924 GCA_036897365.1 Geranium brycei
TTAGTCTCACTTCTTGAATTGGAACAAAAATTAGTTAAGTAGTGGTGAAGTGAAAAAATTGCATAATTGAGAGTAGTGATCATGAATTTTCCCTAATATTGTTTTGTTGGGATAGTGATGTGTAATCTTATATATATAATATTTATATACGTCAAGTTTTTGCCGAGTGATAGTTGTTGTAGTGATGTATAATTTTTTGTATATATTATTTATATGCGTCAAGTCTTTAACAAGCGTAATATTGAGTCAAAAATTAATTGAACATCTTATCTAAATCGATACTATTTTGAAATTAATGTTAATATCTACTTGATTGGAGACATTGAAAGTTTAGGGGTAGAATTATATTTTTAAAATAAATTTGTAATATTATATCAAGACACTCTTAGAAGTGATAATCATGTATTTTAAACTTTAATATAAAATTCACTTTTATCAGCAAGGGAATATTTATGATTGGCTAGAGTGTTTTGTTAATATCAACTCTCAAATTTTGACATGTTCAATGCATGATATTATTAATGGCGTATGAAAATGAGAGGGTGACAAGCACTATATATCTCTAAAACAAAGTCTCCTTTTTAGTTGCAAGTTACAGTATATATGCTGTTAGTTGCTATGCTTGCTATAAAGTTACTTTCCGATAATTAAAAACTGAGTTACAAAACAATCATTACAATTGAAAGATTAAGAAAAAAGAGTCGGGCATGTTAGCCGAGTTGAATTGAGTCTCATTTTAACAGAGTTTGACTTAGTTCGTGAAAAAAATATTTGGTTCGAGTTTAGCTCGGACTCAAACGAGTTTATTCAACTAAGCTCGAGTTTAGCTCGAGAACTTGACTTGGTTCAGTTTGCTTAAATTTTTATACAAATATTTATTAAAAATTAAATAAATAATTTATTAGTTACTAAATGAGCAAATTTGAGATTAGCTCGACTTGATTTGGCTCGTCTAATTCTAATATAAATATAGATTAAAATTTTAAATATATATTAATGTTAATATAAATATATATAATTAATTAAATATTAAACGAGCTGGCTCGTGAGACTATCGAGTCTTAAAGGGTTAGGGTCGAACTCGACTATTTTATTAAACGAGCCAAATCTTGAGCTAGAATTTAGTTCGATTTCGATCATAATGAGTCCGAACCGAATATTTAACAAATCGAATTCGAGCGGCTCGTTAAGAGACTTGTTTACATCCCCATATATAAGTCTTGTTTCTAAAATAACACTAGGAAATAATTTCCTTATATTGGTACATATCTAGCCTATAGGTTGATTTGATTTAAAACTGTTATCTGTACTCAAAGTTGATGTAAAAATAGACTGAGCTACCATAATTATTTCGAGCTTTTAATTGCACGTGTTTTTAATTCAACGATAAAATCAAGTTACAAACACGATTTTGAAATTGTAACCTTTTAAAAACAATAGAGTTACATGAACAAGTAGTCTATTTCTTCTTTTAGCAAGCTCTATATAAAGCATGAAACTCATGGTAATTATTAAGATCACCATTTTCCCTTCCCAAGAATCTGAATAATTGCCATAATTACGTAATAAGAAGGCCTCAAAATATTTCATTAAATAATAATAAAATTTGTAAAACTTAGTTGCAAACTAAAAGCTCAAGCCTATTATTTGGGTTTGACCATTTCTTTTATCTACACTCAATTTATTTCACTTCTTTTTCACGTGGGATTCACACAAATTTTTCCTCTCATATTTCAGGTACGTGGGTAGCTTATTTCCCTTTACACTTGTGTAAGAATGAGTCTCTACTTCAACAAAATTTATGTCTTTGGTACACGAGATTAGTTAACAATTAGCTATGATCTCAAATTAAAACACTAATTTTGGTGAGACGAGTTATTTTAACAGGATACAAATTTGGTCATCATATGACATGATTTTTGGTTAGAGTTGTGCTTGTAACTTTCAAGTTTTTTTTAATTAAAACCGGCCATGCCACCAAGCAAGCATGCAACCCCAATCCAACACCATTTTTTTCTGCCCCTCATAATTAGTGGGTTTTAGTTGGAAGCTTTGGGGGATAGAAAATGACTCTTAACTTTATTTTAAGTGTATCTTAATTTGGCTCTATTGTCCACCTCTCATATCTTACTGTGGACTTTTGTGAAGGATATGATTCTGTTGACTTTCGGACAACCTCTGGCCTTAGATCCTCGGTATCGACATCATGTTGACACGTGCACATAAACCCATGATTTGCGGGAGATGGAATGGCCACGTGCAGTTTATACTGTTGAGGCTGAAAATGTCTGAAATTCAATCAAATAATGGTCGTTGCACTTGCACATTGCCGTGTGGTTACGGAATGCGAGTGTGATGTAAAAATAATTCCTACAATCCTTCATTGTCAAATACTCTATTAATTGATAGGTTCAACACCTAATTAGAGACATGACACAACATTCTTTTCTTTTCATTTTTAAATTCCTAATTGTCTTTATAAACCGACAACCTGTCCAAACCCATAAATCTCAATTAAACTCAATTTTTATGTAAAAACAATTCGGCTTACACTTTTAGTCAATGGTCAGTTAAAGTCTCCTTGCACTCATGTATCAAAAACGATTTTAATGACACAACATTCTTTATTGTATTGTTATATATTTATTATTTTTATGGAAAACTCCTAACTTTAATAAGCACACAACTCACCTACATGTCAAAAAAATGCAAGATTTCGTGGAACAAAACCCCCGCCTAAACCTCTAAAACCGAGAAGCTAAGAATAAACTTGGCTATCATAAACACAGTCATAAACGGTAGTAATATAGAAAGAGACGACTTGAATCAAGAGAAAACAGTCCTGTAAAATACCACCAAGACGACCCCATGATTGAACTGTTAATTCAAGATGATCACAAATCGGAGACAATCCGTCTCGAACCAGTTAACTTCATGTAGAGCCAGGCTTCCACCTCAACTGGCTGGAAAAACCCGTGAACCTTGTACAGAACGCATTAAACAAGCTTCCTCAATCATCCTTGCAATCAAGATCCACACTCCAACATTGATGATCAACATTTATATCTCCATCTATAAGAAAGACCCGATCTGAATAATGCGGCGTTCAAAATTCATTTCTAGTTTTTCAAATTTCACCATATTAAATTAATTTGCATTTAAAATTGAGGAAAAGTAATTGTTATAACTTATAAGATATGAGTGAGAATAAAGAGATAAAAATATAATAATATTCAAAATATTAATATGAGAATTTTGTACAGTTAATTTAGCTACAAAATATATTTTGTCATATACTATTTTCATTGATAATTTTCTATAGCTTCTGACCTAAAAAGTAAAATCTATTTCGAAACAAGCTACAGATTTTGAATTATTTTATTATTCTACGTACTTTTCTCAAATTTAAAAACTAGCTATAATATCAAATAAACAATCCATGTGTAAATTTGAACAGAATACAATTATATTCACTTATTAAACTAAATACTCCATGAATCGTCCCTAAGGGGACACCGCAATAGTTTGAGTCTCACACTATTAGTGAAGAGGTCTAAATTTCAAACCCCCCTTGTACATAAGGTGGAGAATGATTAAATAGTAGATTTAAGGATATGATGTAATTGTAATTAAAAAAACAAAGTACTCCATGAATTGTTCGTATGAGTTTGTCCTATATGTATGCTTACAATATGATTTTGACATGATTAAAGGTACATCACCATATAGATTCAATTTTGGACAAGCATGATGTATAAATGGTCCATTCCCTTAAACATTGGGATAATATTGTATCCATATATTAGAAAGGCAACTAGTAAATAGTCATATTAATTACCTTAGTACTAAACAATGGTATGTACAACGCTAACCGTTAAGGCAACCTTATCATATCTATATTCCACTCAACACATAATTATGTCTAATGATCTGCACATGAAAAGGAGAGTGATTGTGTTGTGACATAAGATGAGTGAGTGCACATGGATATTTTGGACTTGTGGTTTTGGTTGGATCAGAGGGCCTAACATGAACATTGCTCGTAACGGTTGTATAGAAATAGTGAACCCCACACGCTTTCAGTTACCAGAAAGCAAGAATCGTTTTGCGGAATTCATGGGGTTGGGCGCAAATAGTGAATTAGTAGATAAAGAAAACATAATGTTTTCAAGGGTCGAGCCTGGTGAGAGAGCATTACAAGTAATTTAGAGGGTCGATCATGTTGAGAGAGTGGAAAGAGTTGTATGAGTAGATAAGGTTGATGTATATTTTTAAAAAATAATATATAAAATAAACATAATAATCAGTATTTACAGCAATCTTTGACTAGCTAATTATAGAAAGAATTTGTTGGTGTGATTTTTCACCAATACCGTCAATATTCTCCTTAAATTTAGAGCATGAATGATGAAAATGAAGAATTTCTGCAAAAGTTAGTAAAAATGGTCTCGTCCAAGTCTATGTGATAGTAATTCCGAAGGGATAGTGGTTCTTTCGAGGGAAACAAGATGCCCTGCCAAGGGAAAGTCTTTAGGTAGCGAAGAACGTGAAGCGTAGCATTCAAGTGTGGTTGTCACGGAGCATGCATGAATTGGCTCAGGATGAGCACTATTCTCATATAATAGGTAGCCAATTGGTCAACGGCATATATCACTATCCTCATATAGATGGCCGGATTTGGATGAGAGGTGGTGTTGTTACAGTAGCGGAAAGGATGCCAATTTACAATCAATGAGTCCACTATCAGATAGGATGTCATATACATATTTCCTCTAAGTTAGGATGATCCATGTGGGTGATAGGTAAATCGCAAAGCTGAAGAAGTATCTTAACTTGCCATGTCTCATTCTTGAACTATGTATCCAAGTGCTATTTCAGTGTCTAGATGTTTATGAAATCATCACCAATAATGATAATGTCATCCACATAAACGAGGACGTCAACAAAGAGCCCATGAGTGGTGAGGGTGGAGAGGGAATGATCGACATCATATGAATTGTAACGAGAGCCATAAATGGTTAGTGAACTTATGTTACCAGTTACGAGAGGTCTGTTTGAGCCCATAGAGAAACTTATGTTAATAAAAAACATGTTGCTCTCCATGTTTCAGAAAGCTTTATGGAATCTTCATGTACACCTCTTCATCCAAATCTCCATTCAAGAAGATATTAGTTATGCCAAGTTGATGTAACGACCAATTTTGAAATGCCGCAATGACTAGTAGGCAAATGACAGTCACCATCTTGATAATCAGGGAAAATGTCCCATTATATTTGCACCTTCTATTTATGTGTAGAATTTGGGAACCATAAGAGCCTTGTATCTTTTAATGTTGCCGTGTATTCCGGGGACAAGCAGTCATGCTCTGTGTTTGATTAACCTCAATGTCGTGATTTCTTACCTCATAGCCTCCTGCTAATGTTCATGTCTCACTGCATGTCGAAAAGTGTGTGACTCATCCACAAAGGAGATTGTCGCTAGAAAGACACAGTGAGATAGATAAAACTTATCATAGCAATTTATACAAGTGAATATTCACTATTATTTGTTCAAGGACAGTACATATTTATACAAAAGTTTACTAGCAAATAGAAGAAACATAGTAAAGGGCACTCAAAACAATATTTAGCTAAATAACTATGCAAAGAAATTGATGGTGTGGAAACGGTAAGAAACGAATAAAAGTGTGCTTTATTATCTTAGATTGTATAATGGTTACATGTGACTTGTGGCCGGACCAATTTTGCCATTGCTCTGTTAACAGCTAAATCATTTATTCTCTTTTCATCAGCTACAACTTGGACGATTCTCTTCTCATTTGGATAAGTGAATCAAAATTCCAGAATTCCACAAATGTATCAACAGCTTGGAATTAAAGCTCATTAGGTACCATCAGACACATGGTTATTTAAAATAATTCCGTAAAAGAGACAAAAAATTCAAAGATTGCTAAGAAAAAAGAATATAGAGAATTATCAAACCTACATAATTGAAATGTAAGCCAATATCATTGGAGCACAACCCCATGGACTAGTGGGGAAGGGTCAAGCAGAGAGGATTTTTATGTGTGCACAAATAAAATCCTAAGAACCATTACCATAAACAGATTATGGGCTCTCAAGAAGAACTTATGTGCAGTTCCACAGCAGCAATTTCATACCCATAAACAAAACAAAATCTCATGACAAGAAATAACAGCTTCAGAAGCAAAGTACACATCAATTGACAACAAAGTCTCAGTCCAAGTGTTGGAAATTAATTTGCTTTCATCATCAGCAACAACACAAAAAATGCAAAATCAACAAAAATAATTAACATATAAATCACTCAGATCAGCGGGATATCGACACGCAAAATACTCTAATAAAGAGAACCCTGCAATACGGTCTGTTGAGCTTGAATATTTCCGAGTCATCACTGTAATGTCAAATTCAACATAAACAAAATTCAAAGTTGAAATTATTTGTACAGGCCTCAGAGATATTGTTTCAGTCTCATGTGTAAATCAGGCAATGTAGGCAAAATATCAACAAAGCATCACAGGCCAACACAAACAGAGAGAAAACAAAACGCAAATAATAAAAATTTGATTTTGAATTGAATTTAAAAAGGATTGGGGAAAAGAGAGGCTCAGTGGTGGCAATTATATTAGGTTCGATTCAGCCAGCGATTGTCCTCAACCTTATATCAGAAGAGGGAGCTTGTTATCCTCATAGCAAACTCTGCTTCCCCAACGATCAAATTCATAAACAATCTGGAAAAATATTTTTCAAAACAAAAAAAAACATTGAAACCATTGAGTTGAAGATGCAATTTGAAGAAATAGATCGCTCAGATCAGCGGGATATCGACACGCAAAGTCCAAAACTGGACACTGCATTCCGGTCTGTTGAGCTTGAATATCACGAGTCATCACTGCGATCTAATCTTTGTACTGAGAACAGAGGCAATAGATAAGAGATAGAAGATGAGGTGATTGTGAAGAATCGAGTGAGATAGATGAATTGGAGAGGGGGCGAAAGGTTCGTATTTATAGGGTTAGGGTTTGGCTTCTGAGGCAGAAAACTAGGGTTTGCGTGACATGTGGGAATTTTGGCCCAAAAAAAACGGAATTATTGGAAAAGGTAAAAGTTTGGGGTGTTGCGAGAATCGAACTCACGACCTCTCGCACCCGAAGCGAGAATCATACCACTAGACCAAACACCCTATGACGGTGAGCATATTACATGGCACCAATTTAAACAGTATTAAAGTTTTTTTTTGTTTATTCAAGGGCTCTTAAAATGCAATGGCAGTGTATAATAATTACAAATAACAATTAGGGTTGGCAACAGAGCGGTCTTAAGGATACACACGTTCCATACCATACCATACCCAGCTCAAATTCCTAACGATGACGGATATTCAAATAAAAAACAATTCAATCATATTATATTATTAACAATTAATTTAACTATTTAAAAAATTAACAATTTAGTGTTAACAATTCAATATAAAATATAATGATTTATTTTAGTGTATACGTATTGGGTGCTGGATGGGATTGGGCAAGGACATCGAGTTATGTCTGATTTGCTTTTCTGTCATTCCTATACTCGATTAAGTATGTTTTGGTCAATAACCCAAAAATCGTGACATATGTTAAAGCATTTATGAATGCTTTTCATTTAGAAACGAGAGAAAGAAGACTCGTTCATCTATTTCTGAAATCACAATATCAGTTATGTTGACGGAGCTCAGTTCACCCCTTAGGGTCTTTGTATTCAAAGGAGTGTTTGAGACCGCTATTAGTGTTAGGTCAATGCATGAGTTAAAGGACCAGTTCAAATTGGCGGAGTAACTCCAATCGGCTTTTGACCCGTAACCCAATGGAAACTAGACGGGCAAGTCACGGGTTACAAGTAGACCGATTTAACTCGGGCGGGTCCAAAAAGGGTTGAGCGGGCCTACCCCCGACCTGATGAACACCCATAGGAGCTACTCATAGCCACGAAGGCAGTGACAGTATTCGTCAGAGGCCATGAAAAGGGAGCAAATGTGATGGTTGCAGCGAGTGGTGGGAGGATATGTTGTTTCAATCCAAACAAAAGGTAAATAGAATTTGATGTTTCAGTTTTGGGATTGATTGGGTATTTATCCATGGACGGCTTTAGAAATCACAAACAATTTGCTGTATGGATTTGAAGTGAAAGTTTTGGAAATGGGAAATAATTCGTCACTTGTACTTGGATCAAATTTGACTAGAAAATGTTGAATTTGGGTTGGTTTGGATTTTTAAGTAAGAAAAATCAATGACACTCTTTTACAAATTTAGGAGGTGATAGAGGATATTTTAATCTTCTTCTTAAAAAAACCATCTCCGTCAACATGCGAAATGAAAAATGGTAACTTAGGAATATTTTTTCCGAATTTCCTATCTACCCCAAGTGCAATCCCGTAGGCCCTACCCTTCCCCACCCCAAGCCCAACCACAAACCCCCACAAATCCTCCCCACGGCCCCCACAACCCAACCCATTCTACTCTCCCCATGACACACCGCGGGGAGTCGAACCCTGGCATATAGCCAGATCAAAACACCCTTCGGCTCATGAACAACCCGGGCTCATGAACTTTAATATATTAGGTTTGAGTTTGATTTCAACTCAAATATTTAGATGATTGAGCTTAAACACCTGGTTAAAGGTTGAACTCATTTACAACCCTAACCACAATTCTTACAAAATTCAAATCATATAGACTATCTACTTTCGTCTGTGTGCATCGTAATGTTTTTTGACACGGTAACTACCTTATAAACTGGTTGTGTTGTATAAATTATGTTAGGTTTTAAATGAAATGATAGTTTTATTTCCTTTGTATTGACTTACGTGTTATCATACAACAAGACTATATTCAAAGATTCAGTCCCTAGTAATGTGAATTCGACAAAAACGTGCTCCAGTAGATTTTGCACTATAAAATGAGCTTGACGATAAAGAAGTTACATTCAAATCATTTTTGGTATTTCAAAAAAAAAAGATCACACATGAAAAGAATAAATGTTCATAAATTAAGAAAAATGAGAAGAATAAAGCATTGGTTCATAAATTAACTGTGTTGGATATGATCTGGAAAAGAAAAAAAAAGACGTAACACAAAGAAATAACAAATTCATGTGATTTCTTTACAAATGATACCAATTCCACACCACACCAATGTATCTGTGAGTGCATATATAGCACAGTTTTCCACAGGAGCGTAAATTTTGGAGACGTCTTTTTACTTCGCCTGTGCTCTCTATGAAAATTAGAATAAAAATGGCCATCTTAACTTACAAAGCTTTGTACTGCTCGATCAAACGACAAGCATGGAGTCGAGACGTAGGGGTTACAGTGCATCCCAAACTTTGTAGATATGCAATCTGCAATTAGAATCAATACCGACATGAAGTTGTGGACTCACAAAAGATGAGACCGCTTAAAATTGGCTGTTCTTTTCAGATACAACCCTCATAAGTGCATCTTACTGTTAAAGAGTAAAAACAATATGCAACTTGGTAGCAATACTGTTAAAACTAAATCTAGATGCTAACAACTTATATTGTGACTCCAATTACTGGCTTTAACAGAAACTAAAATTGGAGATTGAAGGCCACAGTATATAAATAAACGGAAGGGTAAGCTCTAGTATATATATGTGTGTGTGTATAATTCTAGGAATGGTCTATGCATAAACCAAAGCAAAGAAGTTGAAATATGCTTTACGATTACAATACACTATAGGCAGAGTAACTCCATGCTACAAACCCTACCCAATTCAGAACCTTATAACCTGAACCACAATTTACAAATGTTTCATTGATTAACTGATATAAACCAAATTATTCATTTGGGGAATGGAATGGAACTCACCTGTTTAGGCGTTGGTACTGATGAACCCATTGAATTCTCCATCCTTAATTTCAGGAAGTGCTCCTGCAACATAAAGCAATGTGTGCAAATCAACGAGGGAACGCAATAAGAAAAAATACATTTACATGCATGTTCTCGAAGCAATGCTCTAATAACAAGCCATTAGGCATGAATGCCACACTGTAATCTTTTAACGTTGAAACAAAATGATGTATACACGCAAGAAAAAAAACAGCTATGTGTATGTGTACACATTTGTTCACATATATACTTACATGATCATATTAGGACAGATAATAATTGTTGCCTCAAATAGTACTTTTTTCACATCTTAAAGAGTGGGATAAGATTACCTAAACATGCACTCGGTGTGCAGTGAATTTACTGCCAAATAAAATCAAGGGTTATTATTTTGATTACCTTAGCAGAAACTAGAAAGAACTAATTTGTATGGTAAATGTATTTCTTTGCTTTGCTTTGCTTTAATTTTAATTAATCAGTATCATTTTAACCCCAATAAAGAAAAAGATAATGTATTCCCAAATTCTGTAAATTGAATAGCCAACCTGTTTCTCCCTCATCATATTAGCACGCTGATCTGCGGGAATTTGCTCCCATCTGAGCACCTATAGACAAGGAAATAGATATACAATAGTGAACCAAGTGGGAATAAATATGACACATTTATTTTTCAAATAAAAAAAGACAACCCATACATAGAGCTGCTGAACAGACTTACATATTCTGCATATTGAAACGCTTCATCACAGCTCAAGCAAGACTTGAGTGCAAGCAAAACATCCTGAAAAATTAGTTTGGATTTATCATGCTTGGTAAAGATAACGAATACACAAGAATTATATGCCTAGAGTCATTTATTGTCTGTTCATGAAGGATTGTTTAAGCAGTTCGACTTTGGTACATAACTATTAACTGTATCTATATGGCTGAATTAAGTTGCCGTATGCTGGTCCATAAGGACCAACTCAAGCATTCATTTACAGACATGATTTCTAAGGAATATGTCTGCAATGATTTAGAGGTTCTACAAAATATTTTGTACTCCATTAACATATGGTGTCTATAATCTACTCCCTTAGTGTTAACTTGTTGTGCATTTCCAACCTATGAAAGACTTTTCCCTGTATATAAGTGCTTATCAAGTTAAAAACCTTTCTGTGCGTCTGAGTTTTCTTATAATTTTGTAGCACATAACTTTGAGTTATCTTACTTATCACTATAGGTTTACACATTTTATTCATTAAAAAGGTAGAAAGTTTAGCTAGAAAAAATTAGTTCCTTGCTTACATATTTTGATAGTCAGGGCACAACCCCTATTATCACCCGAAGTCAGTGGAGTTTGATGCCTTTCAAAGGGTTTTGAGAAAGAACAAGGCAAAACTCCAGTACATTATCCCCATATCTTCAGTGCCAACATCACATTCCTATGTCAACAATTATTTTCCTTTCTAGTTTCTACCTACACTAAATGAGATTAGATCAGAACAACTTGATGCAAAAGAAGAATGGTCCTAACTAGGCAAGTAAACACTAAATAGCAATATGAAACACATGTTTTATCTATGCCAAGAGTTAGATAAAGGAAAGACAAATCTTGAGCAAGAATCATACTTGTTGTAGTCCCCAACAAGAACATGCTTACTCAAATCAATGTAAGCTTTATGCACAACAGCACAAGATAAATAATGAAACTTCTACGACAAGACATGGCAAAAGAGCAAACTAAGCATAACTTTGGAGTTTATAGAGAAAATGTGTATGACCTTGTGCTTGTTTTTCTTGACTCTCAAGCGTTCGTCAATTACAAAGGCAACCTGTGATCACAACATGATAGAATTCAAATGGCATCCAGAAGAAGTGTATTGCATCTTAAACATGACTAAGAAGTAATATAAGGCATAGTGAACATTAATTATTAGATGTAGAATGTTAATAAATTATGCTGAAACTGATTCGTGAGCTCATAAGCAATCTATATAATTTAGAACAATCACAAACTTGATCACGAAGTGTCATACAAACAAAAAAAGAGGACAAAGAACACAAACCATTTGCATGAAATTCAAAACAAATAGAAATTGCAAAAATGAAATAACAGAATAAACATTCCTAGTTACATCAAAGCAAATAGCAAAAGTTTATCAGGAAATGACTCATTACAGTAGCTAGATAACATAGAGGAAAAATGGTGCTCCATACTATGACACTTTTACAAGAGGGTGTTGTGCTGTTTGTTAATGACAAAAAGGTGCGGTGAGCTTTGCATTTTTGTGCAAAAATGTGTGTATTTGTACAAAAACGACGAAATTGTCCTTAAAATTCAATTTGTTTTTAAAAAATATGTTTTTATGTTCTAAATAAAATTTGTGATTTAATTTTTTAGTTTAATAATTTTAAGCTAATCATTGTTTTTTAAAATTATTTTATAACAATCTTAATTCTTAATTTCAGGGGCAATTTTGTCATTTTGTAAAAATACACACATTTTGCACAAAAGTGCAAAGTTCACAACATATTTTTGCCATCAACTAAGTACATGTCACCCTCTTACATAAGTGTATAGTATAGAGCACATTTTTTATATTTTCCCTCGTATAAATATACAGTTACTGTTATATACCAATAGGCTACTTATGAGTGATGTCAGTAAAGTGTTCACATTCAATATAAACCAAAACTCATACCCAGACAAAACTTGATGTACTTTTTCACTACAGCAAAACATGAAATAATGATAGGGTTACCTTGACAAGCAATCTCTTAGGATCCTGAAATGCTTGCTTCTTTGCCCACTGATGGAATAAGTGGGAAACAACTGACCTTTCTTCTACTATGAATCTGTACAGCATAGGATAGTGATCAAATGTCAGTTCAATTCAACTTCTAATTTGTAAATTCTTACAGCACTCTACACAATAATTAAAAATTCAGAAACCTTTTTAAGAAACTATTTCCACCGAGAGGTTCCACAAGATCTGTTGACTCTTCAGAATCCCCATTTTGTATATTGAGAAAATCACTTGGCATACTATCAGATTTTGGAGATTGCTTTTGTTCAGGTAAATTGCCACACTCAGGCATCTCATTTGGAATGTTTTCACGCTTTGTTCCCAAATCCTTTATGCTTATTTCAGCCTACATCAGCAGTGCCACTTATTGACAACAGAAGTTACCAAATTAAAACAAATAAGCATTCTGAAAGCAAATACATTTCACTTTTTACTCAGCAAGTCCGTTTAGTGTCATCTATGGCAAATATATATTCCAATATAGTAGTAAAAAAAGTCATAACTATCCAGTAAGGAAAAGGCCTTCCCACTAGTATAGCCTTTCAAGCATTGTAAAATTGATACTCCCTCCATCCCAAACTAAGTGTCTTACTTTCCTAATATGGATGTCCCATTTTTATTTCAGTCAGTTAACTAATCATGGATTGCCAATTTAAAGGGAATATCACTCTATAAGTTAGCAATAACAAGTTGGGTAGTGGAGCATACGGGCTAGAGGGTGGAAATCAAGCACTAAAATTTCATTTTTATTTTTTTGTAAATAGCCAAACGGGACCCTTATCATGAGACGGGCGTATTAAGGGGGGGAGCGTTAGTACAGCTTAAACCTATGATCCTCCTAACTATATTCATAACTCTGACACCAACCATAATAAAGCGTAGAACATGTACAACACACCTGAATGTCAAGAAGATGATCAGGAATTTCTTTTAGAAACCGGGAAGGTTGAAGCATCTGAAAGGCATTTCATTGTTACTTGAAAACAATTGTGAAACAGTAATAACTCTATATAAAAGAATTATTTCAACTAATAATGAAGGCATATAAAATTGTGTGAACCAAACCTGCCAGTTAGGGTCCATCATAACATACAAAATGAAAAGCTTTTTCCTAGCACGAGTCATTGCCACATATAACAACCGTCTTTCCTCCTAAAAAAATTCACATAAAATCAAGGCATTAGACAGTACATAAAGATTCACGTAACAGGAAAAATATGAACAATTTGGCATGCAAGAACATCTAACCTCAACTGAGGTCCCATTTTCTTTTGCAACACCATTAAATTCATGCAACAAAGGAATCTCAGAATCATTTGCCTGTTACAGTAATCCAGGCCTTAGTGCAAGGCATAACTATTTCGAAAAAAAGTAACATTGTAATTTAACAAACAAAAAAGTGAACAATATTTCATAACGCTATCATTAGTTCTCGTGTGGGAATGAAAAATAAAAGTGTGTAATCCTCCAAGTTAAAAGTAAGTGAATATGTGAAGTGCTATCATTAGTTATCTTGTGCAAGTGTTAAGTGCTCCTGGCATTAAAAGTTATGATATTTGGTTATGGTCAGCGAAGGATCATCCAGCAGTGCTACTTGAAAAATAAAATGTGCAGCCACCTTGAGGTGAGTAGGAACCCTTAATTTAATAATAAATACTACAGTTGAAGCACAATACAATACATAGAACTTCCATAAATAAACAGTTCATCCAAATCTGTTTGCACGATTCCAGACAATTACCTTCACTATGAAAACAATATCCCACTCCAAGCCTTTTGACTGCACAAGGAAGAAAATAAAAGGAATGCAAAACAAACTTAAACTCACAGATAATTCAAACCACAAGAACCTACAAAGAAACTCTGCGCTAGGAAAAGAAAATGACTATTTGAGGAGAAACCTGATGAATGGTAGTCAGTGTGACAGAATTTTCATTATCATGTCTCCGAGAACGGAAGTTCTCTTTTTCCCGCTCATTTAAAAAGTCAATAAACGCTTTGAGTACACGAATACAACCTTTCTCTTCTTTAATTTCTTTCTCCTCCTCTGTTATATCTGATTGGTTTGAAAGAAAATTAGCGATGTCATCCTGCAGGTACTGAAGCACCTGCATGGTAAAGTAACAAATTGTCAAACAAACTTATAGATGTTCAACTGACTAGTAACATGGATGCTCCAAGATTCAAGACACCATCTTAATCTGACTGACACGTGCATACACAAATGAACCCTGCTGAAATCATTTATACAAACATAAATGTCCACTAGTAAAAAAAAGGAAACTTGAAAATAATTCCTCTACGATTTCACAATCACATTTTGAAGGCACATACTGCATATCTCTACAGAACCATTTCTCTTTAACAACTTGATATCCATTGCATTTATCAAGGAATGATTATACATTAGACATTTGCTTCTTGAGAACGGTCATCTATGTGTGTTTCTTGGAACAAAAGTCAAGACTGTGGTTATATAGATCATATTCAAATGCAGATAAATGTTTATGCATGTTTAATTTTCTACTTCCCTTCAGAAACCAACCAGACAGTGCCAACCCTGTCCAGTGGTTTCTAAAAGAACCATACTTAATGGGAAAAAAGGGAAAAAGAGACGAAACTATCATTTCCTGTTTAATTTAAAGTCTCTCTGAAGGCCAGGTATGCAAATGAGATATAGCCATATAGGCAATACATTTATGAACTGATAAATGAGTTCCTGTGGTAATGCAGAAACTTTAAACTTACAGATCTAAGGTCATTGTCTTCATTCAGCAACTTTCCACTATCAACATCAACAACTGCCCGTTGCTCGAGAAGGTACTTCTAAAACAAGTTTCACAAGGAAAAAAGTTATTGAAATTCCAATACCACGGGCAGAACCATACAAGTGAAGATATAAACATTTTATTTTGCCTGAATAGCAAGCAAGAAATATATTAGAAACTGCAGACATAACTAGCATGCCAATAGATATCAACAGAGCCACACCATTTTATTTCACCAAAGAGCAAACAAGAAAAAGATTAAAAATCAACACATGATTGTACTAATAAAAAGAACACTAGAATTCCTTTCCTATACACATATCCATCTAAATGTCCATAATTTGCTTAATATGAAAGAAAAAAGTCTTTGAGGGACTAAAAATGCAATTCAAACTGAAAAGGATAATATATACACAAGACAATTTGAATTTAAAAACCAGAATTGGTATTTCATGGAAGCGAACACGTATTCTTCCCAATTTAATTAAACAAATTACTGCAATCTCATAAGAACTTTCCCCTTCTTGATTAGGTGGACTAACCTGAGGCAGCATGTTTCCTACTGAAATTATGACAGCTGAAATGGATTGCTCCTGCAAGCAAAACAAGTACAAGGTTAACAGCCCTAAAAATTATATTTCTATTGACTACAAGTTTAACAGATAATGGTTTATTAATGGGCAACATATGGTTGTTATTTGGAATAAATAATTGCTGAGGTTATTATAATCTAGCAGTCTGGCAGAGACTGTTAACGCCCGATCCACCTAACAGCTCAAGCTCACAGGTGGAGTCCCCAAAATGTTTTTCATGTGGTCACTATATTCACATACTTTCTAAGGGGGGCACTTCATCTAACACGTGGACCAAGAATGTATGAACGAGGAGGAAACACAAGCATGCCCAAACTAAGCTCTGATACTATGTTAAAGCACAATTCATATAAAAGCTTAAGCTCATAGGTGGAGGCCCTAAGATGTTTATCAAGTGGTCGTTAAATCCACATTTTTTCGATGGGGGACACTTCAGCAGAGACTAACATTAAATAATGCTGGCAGGAAGAATGAAGTGTAGTTACATATGGCCAAAGTCACATGAAGCCGAGCAGGATAAAGATGACTATATTATTAAACCCAAGTAAAATAAAACTAGCCCCGTCAACATTCATCTAATTTATTTTTTTATGTATTTACCCGGTGAACAAGTTTTGATATTGTCTCTAGTGTTAACAAAACCTTTCGTCCTTGTGTAAGTTGACTCCTGTCATCAACAACAAAGAGCATGGATAAGAGGTCATTTTGAGAGATATAACATGGTGTTACCTTAAGAGTAAAACATGCTCCACAAAGTGAACAACATTAATAACCAAAGCATACAGCTGATTAAAAATATGTACAGAGAGAGGATTATAAAAACTAAACTTGGCCATGCTGCGAGAACTGAAACCGTACTACCAACAACATTACAAGAACCACCTTCCACCTCATAAAAGCTTATGCGTTATAAGACTGGCAATGGTTTCAATATATCATTTATTTTAAGACTGAAAATAGATGAAAGGAAGATGTGAAATGCTTGACGAAGTATAGCTTCGTCAACAATCGTTCTTCCAGCAAAAAAGTCCTAACTTGATCTCTTTCTCTTATTTTTGAGGGGAGACATCATAAACTATATTGTCAGAGAATTAATTTGCTTCGGGTTAGGCTAAATCAGTTATGCAGAAACATTGTACTTCTGAGTACCAAGTTTACACTTGGACGAATGCAAACGTAATGAAATATATGTTTTCAAGTTGGACATGTTGCAATAACTAAGTTCTTCAGTTTTAACAATGTTTTAAAACAAAACCTTTTGAAGGTACCAGAGATCTTTGCACCAAAGATGTCACATGCAGCGGAAATAAAGCTGCATTTTCTGGTAGTTGAGATTTTTTCAATATGGCCTATCACCTGCACATACAGAGAAGAAAATAACTTTCATTGTAGAAAGAGCAAAGAAAAGTAAATAGATTGAAGTACTCAAGAGTGTATGTACCCTCTTCTTTTCTTCTTTCTCAAATGGAAGCAAGGCCTTAAACACTTGACGATAAGGGCCATCATCACAGTCAGACACTGCTGTTCTAAGCATAGCAATGATAGCTTTAACTACCTATTCAAAGACAAAGTCCTTAGTGAACAACAGATTACTGTGTAGGCTTATTGACAGGCAAGGCAGACCAGTTATTAGAAGATAATATAATACCATTTCAAAAAACAAATTAATTTCCATATAACAAACAAAAAATAAACAGGGCTAAAGTGGAATAGTTCCAGCATCTAGTTCGCAGAACAGAACAAAATACATTAACCAGTAGAATTTCTAACAAAAACTGAATTTCTTTTTGCATTTGTGGGTTGCACTAGATCTCATTTTGTTGTCAGTAGCACTAATATCAGATGAAGAAGAAAGGAACTAAACACTTTCGATTTACTATAAGTTGCTACAAGCAAAATACAGGTTCCTCATCAACAATAAGAGATAAAACAGCCACTAGATATTATGTTTCAGATCATGACAGTATCACATAGCAACACAGTAAAAGCATTCAACATAACCAACATGGGTGCAGAACTCAACCGAAAGATATGCAATATGAAATTCCAACAACCTTTTTCCTGTAGAAGGCCACTCCATGAACGTTAAAAGGTATTTTTCTATCACGGAATGCTGTCTGGAACACTTTCCCTGATACCTACAGGACAAAAGTGAAGTAGCAGTTTGGAGTGAACTAAAGACATATTCATATGTTCAGGGATATCAATCTTATAAGAAGTAAGCTTGACCTGCCTCCGGTAAAGAATAGCAATATTTCCATAGGAGCACTTAGTAGCTAATCCCTTAGAAGTGGTTTCTAGGATCTTGTCGACAACAAATGCACATTGTGCTTCTTCATTTTGACATTCCTTGATGGTGATCTGTGTATTATCATGGGACAATCATGCAGCACTTAAGTCCAGAAAAAAAAAACAAACCTGCATCCGTGGTATCAAGTTTTCCCTATAAAGACGGCAAGAATAAAATACCTTAGATCCTGAAGAATTATCAGTCTGAACATTCTTTAACCTGCAACGCTTCATATTATTTTGTATAAGGTATGATGCAGCCTCAACAATAATGCGTGTAGAGCGGTAATTCTTGTTTAGTCTAATCTGAACCATAAAGTCATATCACAATTCAAGATTCCAAACAGATACAAAGATATCTGATAGATACTTAAATCTAGTTCTTAGCAGAAAAAATTAATACAATGCATATCATAAACCAAGTGTATGTAAGATAAAACATGGGTAGAGAAAAGATAACCTCTTTGTTGTTGGGGAAATCTTTACGAAACGAATCAAATCCAGAAATATCAGCTCCATTGAAACTGAAAATGGACTGCATGATACATGGATTTAACTTTAGAATAATTAAGGAATCACTCTTCATGAATTGAGAGCAAAAAGGGACAACAAAGAAGAGGTGTGAGGTATGTAAAGGTTACAGCAATCAATGGTAAGCCAACAAACCTGATCATCATCGCCCACTATAGTTATGCGATTATGAGATGCAAGCACCCGAAGAAAACTGTATTGCATGGCACTTGTGTCCTGAAACTCGTCTACTACAATGGCTTTCCATGAATTCTGACTCTCCCCAAACACTTAAAATTGGATACAGTTACCAATCGGTCAACATTTGAGTAAAGCATATACAAGCTTATACTGACTAGATGTATAAAAGAATATGAACCTTCTGGAAAGTCGGTGAGCAGCTTCACAGAACAGCTGATTAAGTCATGATAGTCCAGTGCATTACAAGAGCTTAATATGTTTTCGTAGTTCCTTAGGATTGTAGCCTGATTCATGTTCAGAGCTAAGAATGCCAAAATATAAACAAACACAAATACATTTAAAAGTAAATATTCTGCTTACTCCTATTTCATCACCCATTTTACGACATTCAGCAGGAGTCCTTCCAGAAGCTTTAGCCTGATATAGAATAGAAGCGAGACTATAAATAAACAAAAAAAAATCCCTAGACAATATGTTATTCTGCATGCATACACAAAAAAAGTTAACTTGACCGCTGTCTACGCACAAAGTGCTTATATAAGTGATAAGATGCTGGTTGGAGAGAAAAAGGCAAAATCCTAGTCAACAATTTTCCTCAAGGGGTTTAAATGATATGTTGGCCATGTGGAAGAATATAAAATCAACCTTAGATAAAAATTTCTTACAAAAACAACATTATTTTTAGGAAAGATTTTAGTGCGGGTGTACATTTCAAGCTGTAAAATGTGTCATATACATCGGGTCGGGCTCCACAACAAGAACTAAAAGATCAACCTTATTAGTTGGGCTTGTTCCTTCCCTTTATATATGACACATACTTTTTCATAATCTTCCGATGTGTGTTTATATATTCTCAACACTCACCCTCACATGTCTTCTGTATGTGGGTTTTTTTTCAACGCACTCCCTCTCGCATGTTTCTCCATGTGATTTTTTACAACTCACTCCTCCTCACATAGGCGGTAGGGCATAGTAGGACATGTTTTCTACACGTGGGCAATCTCCTCCCACGTAGGCCATAATATCACTAGGCTTACAAAAGAGCGGAACCACGGGGAGGCGAGACCCGCAAGCACAAGCGAAAATCAAAACACTCTGATACTATGTAAAATGGGTCACATACATCAGGTCTGATGTGGGTTTATATATTCTCAACACAAGCCAAACGCGCTTAAAGCAATGTATTTCTCAACAAACCAATCATGCTTGCAAGTCACACTTGTATTCAGCCCTCAGCTGTATATTTTTTGCAATTAGTCTTCTTTTTATATATTTCTTGATACTGTTTACCATGGTCCATGATTGTACTTTAAGAGTTAAGCACAAAATATGAGGCTAAGCCAAGTATAGCCAGTATAAATAATTTCATAAGACTAGAACTGTTAACAAAATAAAGGAAACCTAGGATAAACCAATTATAAGCATAAAAAACACAGCCATTTATTTTGTTAGAACGCACAGCAAAGTATAACAATTGTTTTGATAAAACTACTGACCTGAGTTACAAACTTCAGCCACTTCTTTGACTTATCTTTGAAATATTGAAGGGAACTTATGCCATTGCTGCTTTGTCCCAGTTTGCTGACATCATGGCTTGGCTTATTTTCATCTTCTAATAAGCGCACAGCTTCTATAATTGCTCTTCTCTGCTGCCCATGCCCGTAAATTAAGAATTCTGATGTACGTCCTATCCTGTAAGACAAGTCAATAAACTAGCACTCTGTTAGGAGAATGATAAAGTACATGAATTTAAAAGTATTTCGTCGATCTCAAAGCAGGCTTACTTCTCTGCATGTGAACGACAAAGTTGCAAGGAAAATGAATGAAATGTGCTGATTGTAACTTCTTTTGCTGTTGACTTCCCTACAACAGCTCCAACACGATCTCTCATCTCTGAGGCAGCTGCTGTTGTGAAGGTCATTGCCAATATGTTTGATGGACTAATGCCCTAAACATGATTTGGAAGATGGAATGAAAAATTAAATGAAAGCATAATGGAACAAACAAAAGGAGGAAAATGTGCTTTCTTAATCGATATTGTTTTGTCTTATTGTGGAAAAAGGAAATATGACATTCAGGTAAATCCTATTATAGAAGCTCCAGACAGGGTCTCTGATTTTCACTACACTACTTTCTTGGACAATATTTTCCTCTTCTTTGAATCATTTTGGAGTTCCTTGATGCTTAAAATATTATGAACTGACAAAATTTGGTTATTTATCTTGTTCATGTTGCACATTTGTTTAAACATCGATTGTTAATGATATACTTAAGGGGGAAAACAAGAAAATGAAGTATTAAAAACAGGAACATGGATAGACCATTCAGAGAAAACAGTCTCCATACCTCATTAATTAGCATCAGTATACGCCCGACCATGGTAGAAGTCTGTCATCAAATTCAAAATAAAAATCACCTCTGACAAGATGATACGAAACAAATGGTCTAACCATCAATATTTGCAAAGGCAACTCAGGAAAAAAAAGAGATACCTTTCCACTTCCTGGACCAGCAATTATCATTAAGGGGGTTGCAATATCACCACAGGCTGCCTCCCGTTGCCGGTCATTCAGGGAATGCAAATATTTTGAGAACTCCTCTGGCATGCTTTCATTTGTTATAGGCCTAGAAGTGCATATCTTCTCTTCTGTACATTCTAAACCATCCAGGTAGTCCATACTGTTAGATCTTTTATCCTCACTGGCAGCAACTAAATCCATAAGAATGCTAAGATCTCCACTTCGATTATCAGTATACTGATTTTCCATGCAAAGGTTGCTATCTGTGTTTGGGGCATTGCTGTCTACTTGTGCTGCAGACTGCTCCCGACACAAAGCGTCAATTTCCTCCAAAATCGACTCATCCATTTCGTCCTCGTCTAGAAGGCTAGGTGTTGGGAATGAACCACCCGAGTTAAAGCTTTCAGGTTGTTTCAATCTCAAAGGAGTGATAAAAGAGTCTGATGCACATTCATTTTCTATGGGGCAGGCAGTCTTTGTACTGTAACCATTATCGACCAAGTTAGTCCTTTCGATATATTTGCCCTTACAACTTGAACCGCTGATATATTTGTCTTCCACCGGTTGGATCGTGTTCAAATAAATCTGGGATGGTGTATTTACTGATATATCCTTCAGAGGAACTTGTTTGTTTCTATCAACTGGGGTTTCAAATCTAATTGCACTTGTGTTTCTGAAAAATAACAATAACATCAAACCTTCATCACTTTGCCTTTTGGCATCATAAGCTAATTTAGACTACTGGGCCATTGCAAATGATTTTTAAGGCACTGACATTTTTTATCCATTTATTTGACTGTTGGAAAGGGAAAGGCCACAAAATAAGCAATACCCATAGGTTCATTATACGTGTTGCAAAAAAATGCCGATGAGATAAAATTAAATATGGGTTACATATTCTGAGCTCCCTAAACGGAACTGCAGAAGCTGAATTTCACAAACACGATCCACTCACTAGCTACTCCTTGCAGAATCTTTAATTAAAAAAATTGGGTGCAAAATCAACCAAACAGAAGACAATCATTCTGTCAGTAAACAAACATAACACAAATTTTCATTTCTTCATCTTTTCATTTCAATTAGCCAAATAATCAGAAGCTTGAAATTGGCAACGAAACAGGATTGCAGGAATGAACTGATTCGTCCAAAGTGAAACCATTGAAATTTGCAAGATCGAAAATCGTACTCGTGATGATGATGGTGAAAGCTGAGGGAATCGGTGCGAGGTCGTTTCCGGGCGCGAAGGGCCTTGGCAGCTCTGAACTTCTGGGAAATTCGGGCTCTTTGCTCGGCTGTGATTTCTTCATGGCCGGCCAGGCCAGGCGTTGTGGTGCCGCACAAGTTTTGTTTGGACATGTCAAGATTGTGTAGAGCTCAGCTCGGTCTGAGTGTGGGGCTCATGGAAAAACCTAATACATACAGTGCTCAAAAGAGGAGGGAGATTGGGGATTTGGACTTTGCTATGATACTGCTATTTCAGCTTCCCTCCTTTCTAATATGTTCAAATGTCGGGCCTTGGGCCCATTTGGTACGGCGTGTCAGTAGGATGACAAAAAAACCTAAAACACTGCGTGATCCTACAGACTCAATGGATCATCAAATAATGCAAAACATGTTATAGGACAAAATTAGAATAATCTCAAATTTCGGGAGAGCGGAATTCTTTTTCTTTTTAAAAAAAATTAATTTCAACTCAGGGCAATTTGGTCTTTTTGAAAAAATAAACCTTAATAGTGAATGTACTTATGTTAAGGTTGTAGATCTCGCACGACGTTACGATGACAGACAATGAACCTTAGGGGGCATAGTGGATTTTCAATTTTGTATCTTTAATTTTTTAATATAAATTAATTTACATATGTAATTAAAATATATATTATGGTACAAGTTATAATATTTTCAACTTTTTAAAAAAAAAACAAAATTAATTAATTTGGACATAATAGGTCCAAAATCAACCCCCAAATCAGCTCAAAATGCCAGGGCGTTGCGCCCGTGTAGTTTTCACCGCCATGGCAGCCGCCATTTACAGCACTGATTCAAATTAAGAAAGAGGGCAAGATTCTAAAATGTGATGAACACACTCTTAAGCGAGAAAAGACAATATAAGAATTAGTATGGGTGAGCTTCAAGGGACTAGAGGCTAGCAGTTGATTATACATGCATATGTAATATGATTAAAACATAAGAGTAAAATTACAGTAACTGGATCACAGAGTAATAAATATGACATTAAGCAGTGACATGAGCCTTATCATGATAATATGCAAGAGAAGAGATGGGTAGGCTACATATTACAATACCCCGTTCCTTGTCCTTGTCCGCAGAGGAGTGTCCTCTTGATTAGCCAATTCCAATTGGGCGAGGCTGCTACAAAGAGCAGCAAAGGGCTTCCTGTGCATAGGACAAGGAGGGCCGTCCGTGGAGACGCAGTCATGATCCCGCAGAGGTAAGTAGCAAACAGAGAAAACGCAGACACAAGTATCCATGGCTTGAGAGGAAGGTCAACCGCAACGAGCATAATCACTGCTTCTGATGCCACAAAGGCCGCTGAATTGAACCATAAGAAGAAGGAAGCTGTGAAGTATGAGGCAAACCGCTCTGGACTTAACCCGGCTTGAAAAGTTAGAGAAGCAACTAAGGCAGCAATAAGAAAGACCAGATTGCTGCTGTTATTTTTTCTACTTTTGGTAGCCTGCAGTGTTCCTAATTCAAGAAGATCGTTCTGTTGGGGTGCTTCTTCTCCCGATCCTAAAGCTCCAGCGCTTGCGTGCGGGAGGGGATTGTTTTTGATGTTGAGATCAATTAAGACAGCATCATGGAAGGAATTTACCACCACCATGACGGAACACTGATCACTCCAAAGCCACAGCAATTCTGGTACCATCTGCTCAAAATGAAAAGACAATCCTTTAAAACATTTATATCATAAGAATAAGAAAGGTAGAAGGATTAATCAAAGAAACAAACAAGGAAAGAGTTACACGAATGGTGGCAAGGGGAAAAGCTTTGTGACGAGAGAAGTCGATCGGACGAGCACAAGAGGCAGTGGCATCAAGCAAGTAATCTACATCATGAATCCTGCCCTTGATAGCTGTCATGTGAAAGGCAAGCATCTTCATTCTGGCCCTCAACCCGGCAAATTTAAATGGGCAGACCTCACAAATCATGGCATCAAGAATCTCAAGCATAGGCTCAAGCCTCTTTGTGGCTATCTTCATACTGGTCCTCCACCCGGCAAACTTAACGGAATGCTCTAGGTTGAGCTTACAAATCAGGGCATCAAGCATCCCAAGCTCATGCTCAACCTCAAGCATCCAAAAATTAAACTTACTTGAATCTTGACCCCCCCGGACAGCAACAGATTGAAAGAGCAAAGCATTCATGTTTGAAACTTGAGTTTCCTTCATCATCGATTAATTTGTTAAGTTTTTTTAATTTATGAGGGCACAAGTAGTGCTGCATTTCTGCATTTTCTGGGAAATTTCCTGGAAGATGGGATTGCCTTTGGTGCAATAAAGTCCCCATTTGCTATTGTTTTCTTGGTCTTGTAGAAAATTAGTACCTGAAAACAAGATACTTGCATGGTAATTACTCTCATCTGTGTGAAACCAGGAAGACCATGTTCATGCCGAGTTCGATATGTGCTTTCTCTGCAACTTCTAGGAAAGTATTAGGCATTGCCCGAGCTGAGTTGTTTCCGGGAAATCTGAGTGCAACATTTTATTCATAAGCAGCTATATCTAAGTTAGAAAAACACTCAACTAATTTTCCCAGAAAAAATAACCATGAACCTTGTAGAAAATTAGTACCTGAAAACAAAATACTTGCATGATAATTACTCTCATCTGTGTGAAACCAGGAAGACCGTGTTCATGCCGAGTCGATATGTGCTTTCTCTGCAACTTCTAGGAAAGTATTAGGCATTGCCCGAGCTGAGTTGTTTCCGGGAAATCGAGTGCAACATTTTATTCATAAGCAGCTATATCTAAGTTAGAAAAACACTCAACTAATTATCCCAGAAAAAAGTAAACCATGAACCTTGAACTTTCCCAAATAGACCATGCTCTCTTGGGTGTTCTAATGAGAGAGGACGAAGAAGAGATGAGGTATTTTCTATCTCAACGTCTTCACGATGTGGAGGACTTGCCGCGCCTTCTTCACTTTGCCCGCGATAACAACAAGAAGGGTGCTTTTAGAGTTGTGTTCGAAGAGGCCGTCAAGAAGCACAATTTGGAGCGTATCCTCAACGTCAAGGACCATCAAGGCAGCACTGTCTTTCAAATCATCGTTGCTAACACTTTAGTGGACGTGAGTCCTACAAAATAATGATGCCTTCAATTAAGAACGTGTTAGTATGTTATAAATTTATTCTAATGCAATGGAACTATATATGCAGCCTGTTAAGCTGGTACTAGCTGATGCTGCTACTACTAGTACCACTGTGGGGACAGAAACAACGTTAGACATCATCCGTGACTGTGAGGCTGGTGAGAGAGAAACAGCAACATTAGAAATACAAGGCGGCGAGGCAACAACGTCAACTAGCGCGCTAGTACATTCCTCTATGGAGACCAAAGGCGTTCTCTTGACGGGGCTGTGCCTCTTTCTCACCTTGTCCCTCACCGTGGCTTCAAATCCACCCGCCCTCATCATGGTAAGGGAGGCGCAACACAAGACTCTCAGTTTCATTGATATCGTCACAGGATCCATGCCAGCGTCCTTCTACTTGTTCGTGTGCAACACCACTCTTTTCGTCGCCGCCATGGGAGCGATCACTATGCTCCTGTGTTTTCTTCCCTGCTTGTGGGTCACGCTCTTTCTTGTGCTCATGGTGACGCTCTTGTACATTCTCTTTGTGGACAAGGCTGTGCCCAGATATACGGTCAAGATCGGTTCCCGGAACGTCTCCAGCTCCGTGTTGGTTTGGATCTCCGTGCTCGCTCTTATTTGTTTTGGAGCTACTGTTGTGGCTGTGGTCAAGTACGTTCGCTCCTGTGTTTATCAATATCGCCAGAGTCTCAAGAGGCAGTAAGTCAAATTATGCCTCTTGCACTCACCGAATCAACGTGACGATGACCATCATGATCCAATCCATGCATTGCATCTCCGGAGAGTTTACCAACATATATTTATATTTATGGGTAATTATAAATCCCAATCCCAATCCCAATACAATAATGTCTGCTGCGAGGACATCACATCGTTATTAAACCATCAACAGTACTATTGCACCCTGTTGATTATTATGAATTTTATCTTCGACCTAACTTAGCAAAACTACAGGATGAGAGTTGGACCCAAGTCAGTTAAGTAATCGCTATATATCGAGGATCATTCTCTTATATATAATGCGCAACATTATGTGCTAACTAAATAATTGTATGGTATTAGTTTCTCAACGTTATATATAGCATTTGAGTGATAGGAAACTTTCTTTTGACTTTGGATAGAGAAATGTGCAAATTTACATACATATTCCAAGTGGCCAATGAAAAAAAATTAGCTGAACTAAACTGCAGCAGCCAGCTCCTCCTCAAACTCAATCTCTCTCCAATGGCTGGAGCTGGAGGCTTAAGCTTTCACAACTTAGACGTGTATAGGTTACTATAAGAAATCTCCAGCCTTCTTAGACCTTTCCTCCATTTGACAAAGGCATTCGCTACACTAGAATCACTCTCAAGGTTATGCTCCCCATTTAATCAACCAAGGTAGCTCCCTTCCGATAAACAAGGAATTGATACATCAAAATTTCTAGGAAAATCTTCTCAAGAGAGAGGAAGTTTGGAGTGGGAATTTGGGTATACCTTAAACTTGAACCCTACATGCATACTTTTGTCTCCATGAGGAAGAACCTTAAACTAGCTGCCAGGTACTGTCTATGGTCCTTATCAAATTGTGGGGAAATTTAAGAAGGTAGCCTACAAGCTCGGGCAACCCGATAAAGGATCTCAAATTCACCATCTCAAGAAACACATGTGAAGGAGAAATCAACTCATTGCAAGACTACCAGATCAGGTTAATGCTCAAGGGCAACTAAATTTTTTACCCTACAAAGTAATGGACAGCATGATGGCAAAGAAGAGCAATTGAGCCATAGCTCAACATTCAATTCAGAGAACAAGGTTATCAGAGTACGAATTCAGAATGTCCAAGCTAGCTCAACCACAACTTGTTGCAGAAGAAAGAGCAGAATGTAGTTGCACTACGCCTTATATATATTAGTTGGAATATTGAGTTAAGGCCTTTTGAACATTTATGCTTATGTGCACTTTTCATTATAACAGTTGGTCATCTTAGTTCGTATCAAACCAAATCATTTGTTCTAAATGTCTTTTATCAGGAGCTTAATCGCGTACAAATGTTATATTCGTGTACAAATATATGAATATAGCTAGCCTTATCAACAATTGTGTGTATCAAATTTTGAGTTGAAGACCTTACATTTAACTAGCCTTTAGTCACTTCAAGTATGTTTGAATTTAGTAAATATGAATGTTTTGGATTATATTGAAAATAACAATGTGATGGTTATTCTCCGAGGGGACACCGCAACGGTTTGAGCTTTACATTATTAGTGGAGAAGTCTGAATTTTGAACCTCGTTGTACACATGGTGAAGAAGGATTAAATGATAGATTTAGAGATATGATGTAATTGTAATTCAAAAAAAAAAAAACAATGTGATGGTTAGCCTATAAATACTACTTTTAGAGTGCAATGGCCTATCTATTTTTTTTATAATAATTATACTTTTCTTGAACTATCAGAGGTCTCTCTCAATGAGATTTAATCTTACATACTCTTCATTTTTTTTTGTTTATGTTTGCGACGTTCTATTGTATATTGTGTTTTGTAGGTTTACCTATACATAGATGAGGTGTGTAAAATCTAGGGACAAGAAGAGTTCCAACAAAGATCGGAAGATAAGTGAGAGACGAGATGAGCGAGATATATTTTGACCTACCGTTAAAGCCCGACACATAGGCATCTTAGGTTTAACATGTACGAACTGAATGATTTGATTTGTATGAACAATATTATTTTTCTAATTATATACGAAATAATTTTATCATTTATAAATTTATTAAATTTAAATAAATAAATAAAAATATTTTGAAAAATAGTGGTTGAACTAGTTGCAAATATTGGGTGACATAAATTTGTTTTGTTCGCATATGCACCCTCTCTAGATAATGAGTGACAACATCATTTGCGTCACACCCTCTCTATATAATGGGTTCACAAGTGTTGTGTTACCCTCTTTTCATCCTAAGGTGGCACAAACTCTTATGCTACAATTCCTTCATAATTGGTGACATATACATTTCATATGCTATCCTAAGATTTCAGTGATGATTGATAAGTGACACCACTTGGGTTACACAACTGTGTGTCACACGACTATTTAGACGACATATAATGTACCATAGGTGACATAAATCACGTGTCACCCACTCCGTTTTTTGGTGTAGTGTAGTGGAAAATGGCAGAATAATGTCACCTTATTACATCTAGAATGAATTGTTTTGCACACAACCACACGTAAATATATTTTTCACTTGAGTGATACCCAAGAATTACAAAGTTTCCATTGTTATTGATCCCGCTAACTTATATTAATTTTTCATTTTTAGTTATAATAAAAGACCAAAATTACCCTTTCATGTCTTTTAAAATTTTAAACTCACACCCTTTGACTATCTCTCGTCTCTCTTCCCCCTCACCCCACCTCCCTCCCTCTCCCTCTCTCACCTCTCTTCTGTGTGAAATCGCTAGAGTCATCCTCTTCACTACACCACTCAAAAGCCAAACTTAATAATAAAATTGATTAGTATTACTATTTAATACAAAACGATTGTTGTTACGTTTAGTGTTGGCATAATTTTTAGCGCAAGAAAAGATGTCAGACCAACATGTTGCAGGTCGTTTGGAGTGACATCATGCGCTCAGGTTTAGGAAAGTTTTCGATCTTTCCTATTTGGTTCTCAGAAACGTGGCGACCAAGGGAATCAGGTGTATACAAGATCAGACAACTTCCAGCTATGAAGGTTACACGTCAACAAGATCAATTTCAGGGCGGCAACTCTAACTTGCGAATATCCAATGGCCGCAAGAGATTTCCTATTTGGAGTCAATCTCCTTAAGGGTTTTGGAGAAACCGATTAGGCATGTGTAGTTGCTATAAAAGCAGAGGCTTCCCCCATAGCAACTTGGAGGTTTTTCGTGCACAAAATATTCAAAGCTCCTAAGCGTGTTGGACTAGCGTGTTGGGAGGCTGTATGCTTTGAACCGTGTGCTTCGACAAACATCATTCGAGGAAAATTGAGTGTTTGATCGATTA
>JAYMTP010000723.1:0-29904 GCA_036897365.1 Geranium brycei
ATAAAGTTGTGGTCTGTGCGATGACCATTTAGACTTGTATGTTCTGACTCTTTACACAATAGTGAAACCTTTCCACTGGCAAAGTGCCCCCAGATGTAGGTGAGTTAGCACCGAACTGGGTTAACAACTTTTGTGTTATTTACTTTTAGTACTGAACTGCTTTCGTCTATAACTGTCGTTTGTTGAGGATATTGTTCCGACATTGTCCTCGACATTCTATTTAAACAAAATTAATAATTTCAGATGGTAATTAATTAATTAGCCACTTAAATAAATTTCATTATAGTTTATATAAAAAGAATTATATGTATACATAATATTGTTTAATTTTGTGATTGAATTTAGGTTAATTCGAGTTTATACAATGATAATCGTCCAAGGGGTTTCGCGATAACTGCATTAAGTTACATATACTAATCATCAATCTTTGTGTACAAATGTGAATTACCTCAACTAATGCTTATGGATGAGTTTTGTGTGAATGAAACGTACAGGCAGGCGGCGGCAAGGCGTGTTTCAATGTAGCATGTCCGGGACTAATATTAACCTCACCTGGCTTGCCGGTCGATATGGCCTTTCAGTTGCCTACTGAAAGGGTAGTCGTGACCCTCACTATGAAAAATTTACTATTACACAGGTATAAACCATTGATATAGTTAATAGATAATAATTTAATAGAAAATTATAAAAGTGCGCTCCATACTATAACACTTTTACAATAGAGTGTTGTAACTTTGTTAGCTACAAAAAGTGAGGTGAACTTTGTTTTTTTGTGCAAAATGTATGCATTAAAAAAAGAGGGAAAATGTTCTTAAAATTATGAATTAATTTATTTAAAGGTTTGATTATTATTTATTTTTATATCCTAACTAAAATTTGTATAATATTCTTTTGTAATTTAATTTTTTTAGTTTGACAATTATTTTATAAATAATAATTTCACGGGCAATTTCATTATTTTTGTAAATACACATACATTTTGCACGAAACCGGGAAAGTTCATATCACATTTTTATTATTAACAAAATACACAACACTATTACAAAAGTGTCATAGTGTATAACATTTTTTGTCATTTTCTCGTGTTTTACTTATTATGTCATATGTGTTTTGTTGAAGGACACGGTGACTAAGGACTGGATCCATAGATATCAAGTATTCGAGTTAGCAGTCGGGTACTGGCCGGCCTAAATATTCTCGAAATTAAACGATCACGCGACATACATGGAATGGGGTGAGGCGATGTACAGCCCTCCGGATGTTCCGAGCCCTCCAATGGGTAGTGGCGGAGGCGATAACCCGAAAGACGGTCACCAACTGGATGCGTATTGCAAAAAGTTGCATATAGTAGACGAAAACCATGAGCTCACAAAAGCGAAAGGCACTCAAAAATATGAAGATATTGGTTCGGTATACAAAGTTGAAGACACAGGAAATTTTGGTATTGCAAGCGATATGTTTTATTTTGGAGGTTTTGATTCTTACAAAGGGATTTGAGTGAATCAGCTATAATTAGGTGTAATAAACTGTCATTTTCCTTTTTAGAAATACACAATCTAAACCTATAATAATGAAAACTCTTAATACACGATCTAAACCCTAATAAACTAATTCTAATGAGCCTAACATACTTTTTTTTATCAGTGCCTAACATACTTTAACATTACCTTTGAACATACGAAGAAATCATGAATTCTTACCTATTATAATATGATATTCCTACTATCATTTTCTCTCGTCATCACACACACCATCACTTTTGTATACGAGTCATGAAGAAAAATAAGTCTCACGTGTACAAATATAAAATGAAAAAGTTAAATTTCTCAATCAGACAGAAAGATACATACAATCCCTCCCCCCTTTCCCCTGAAATATGGATTTGTTGCCCTTGAAACTGTAAATCCTCCAACCCCTAACCCGGTCGAATTCTATCACCGAAACCCCTTATATGTGTGTAAACTGCCTCCCAACGTCGAAAGACAAACAACCTCTTCTTCTCCACTACCCCAACAAGGCTAAACCCACCACTGAACCCTATATCTCTAAACAAAAGCACCACAATCACAGATAACCAAACATTCGCAAGCCCACAGACGAAACCTAGGAAAAATAGTCTCTGCCACCGAGAAATCGAACACACTACCACCCCCGATCGGAAAACACCCCGACTAAAATCACTCCTTCGACATGTCCGAATCATGCGACACCATGCCCAAAGGGCATGTATCATCAACCTAATGCATGCTTCGTTTTTGCTCTTGAAAGCCCACTTATTTTCAGTTACATGTGAGGCTTTTTAGATATAAAACTATAAAACTTAAGGGTTGTAATCAGCTACAAACCTATGTTTCAAATACAAACCTATGTTTCAAATACAAATCAACAAACTAATTTTGGACCACACGATAGGGTATTTAGTTGGATATTTTATTTTTGTATTTTCATCCAGAACTTTCGTTACACCTCTCTCTCAACAGGGTTCATCTATTGGCTATAGTATGAAACCCAGTATCCTCATTGCATCTCTCCCCTCGTTACAGTCGGTTTAACATCTCGTTACAATGCTAAAAAATTGAAACATGTTTTAAAAGAATAAAACGTGCAATATGTTTTTTATATATAATTGAATTATTTGTATAATAAAATAGGGGTAAAATAATAGTTTGACCTTTTATTGGTAGGTTTGGGTTTAGCATCCCAAAACTTAATCAGCCGTTGAAAACACAACTTCTCGATCTTTCCAAAAGACATAATCACTAATTAGCGGCGGCCATCAGCCTCATTAAAAAAGTATAGTGTTGCGGACTCCTTGTCACACATATTATTATAAGCTCGATTTAAAAATATACGGGGCACGCTAAATTACCAAAATAGACAATACAAAAACCCACTAGCACTACTAGCTGCTTGATTTCCGAGGACAAATCCGTAAACACGACCACCTGTCCATGTCAACCAAGAATCAACCATCTCTACACCTCCGCTCTCTCGCACGAGCACCACAACAATAGAAACAAACACGCCTTTCTCGCTCTCTCGCTCTGTAGTAGCGACGGACCGGACCATGCTCTAGTCTCTCTCCGATGGCTTCTCTGTCGAGCGTCTCCGTCAAGCCCGAGCTCTTCGCCGCCGCCAGAACCGCCGCGCTCCCCGGCCGCTCCGCCGGAACCAGGGACTCGATTCCGTTTCCTCCGCCCCGATTCCACCGGACCGCCATCCGGTCCGTGGCGCGCGAGGTCTCGGCCGATGGACTTGCGTCGGCGGTGAAGAAGGAGGAGAAGGCGGCGGGTCTCGTGAAGGATCCGAGGGCTCTGTGGCGGAGGGAAGTTGAGGGGCTGTACCCGCACAAGGAGCTCGGGCTGTACCTCGACGTGAGCCGGATCGGATTCACCGACGAGTTCTTCGACGAGATGGAGCCGAGGCTCGGGGACGCGTTGAAGGCCATGGAGGAGCTCGAGAAGGGCGCGATTTCGAACCCCGACGAGGGGAGGATGGTTGGGCATTACTGGCTCAGGAAATCGGACCTCTCGCCCACGCCGTTTTTGAAGAAGCAGATTGATTCTACGCTCGACCGGCTCTGCGCCTTCGCCGACGAAGTCGTCGCCGGCAAGGTCTGTGACTTTACAGTGATTTTGCTCTTCGATGAATTTACATGGATTTGAGTGTTGATCTTTGTTTTCAAGTAATTATTTGAAGAATTTGGATTAGTGATAGTGGCATTTTAGTTTCAGCTCGCTTAGCTTGAATTGTAGAGGGGGAACATTGTGGCGTTGACTTTATAGTGATTTTGCTACAGCTCTTAGAAGAATCTACATTGATTTAAGTGTTGATCTTTGTTTTCAAGTAATTATTTAAAGAATTTGTATTAATGAAAAATAAATGATGGTGGCATTTTAGTTGTTTTGCATGAGTTGAAGCTGAACTTGGAGTTGTGTGAGCCTCTTGCTCCTTCAAATTGAATCATGATGTTATACTTGGGTGGAACATGTTAAAAATTATATCTTGAAGTTGTGCTTGCATTAAATGAATCATTGGATTAGAGCAATGTTGTAAAAATCGCTAGGCGCTAGTTAGTGGAAGAGGGCTTTCTAGGGACTAGTCTGGGATTAGTCGCAAAATAAATCAGATTAAAGGATTAATCGCGGACTAGTCGGGGATTTTTACAACATTGGATTAGAGAGAATGCTGAATGCTAAGGGACTGGGATGTGCATAGATGCAATGCAAATGCATGCTAGTTTTTTCGGTCCGGCGGGTTAGGATAAGTGTATAGTGTGTGAAAAATGATGTGCTGTATTTTCTCTTATATACATGTCTTGGACTACGAAATGCAGATCAAGCCACCAACTTCTGCAGCTGGCCGCTTTACACAAATACTTTCTGTTGGGATAGGAGGTTCAGCCCTTGGGCCACAGTTTGTTGCCGAGGCATTGGCTCCTGATAATCCTCCGCTAAAGGTAATTCTTCGATAAAGCATTTGTAGAAAACTTGTTTGCATTTTCAAAGTTTTTTAATTCAGGTTTTATGAAAGTGAAAATCCTCGGAGATTATTTGCACGTTGTATGTTCCTTGCTTTTTCCCCTTTTCTCTTATGTGAGCAATGGAAATTATTCTTTGGGCGTTCTATACATTTTTCATTTTAAAAATCTTGTGCTATGCGTGCTTCATAATGATAATACATTCTCTCAAGGATATATTACAGAAAGTGCATATGCAGAATACATCACAATGCCAAAAACTTAACCTGTGCCACCTGTTTTTCACATATGAAAGATATTGTTACTCCATATACACTGCATGAAATGTCCTTACATCAAGTTCTAATAAATATTTTTAACCTGTCATCATGGGCTATGCAAATAACATATTCTTGTATTATTCGCAGATACGGTTCATCGACAACACAGATCCTGCTGGAATTGATCATCAGATAGCACAGCTCGGCGATGAACTGTCCTCTACACTTGTAATAGTAGTTTCAAAGGTCTGGTTTGCATAAGTCGGCCAAGTTTTTTTTCGATGTTGTTTCAGACATCTTAAACTATTTTCCACTTACATGCTATACTCCATTTTTTACTCAGAGTGGAGCTACCCCTGAAACTAGGAATGGGTTATTGGAAGTTCAGAAGGCCTTTCGTGAAGCTGGCCTGGACTTTTCAAAACAGGTTTTAATTTTAGGGTTTTTCTTTCTGGTTTATTTATTTGTGTCTTGGCCCGATTGATAATGTTAGCTCAATTCTTGCTGGTTGTAAGTTAGAGTTCAGAGTTTTAATGATTACCCAGATGTAAATCAATTGGGATAGTTTAATATTGGGGAAAACAATTCTTACTAGTATTACTGGTCTGATTTACTGCGAGCTCTGTGATTTATATATCTATCACTGTTTTGTCCAACTTGATAATACGGATATAACTCTTGTTCATAAGCTATTTTTGGTCAGTTTCTTATAATTCCTTTTTAATCTATAACTTTTGGTTAGTCCTATGCTGGTGTGTCTTGTGTAAAGCTTCGCTGCTTGTCTCCCTGCCAATTTATTCTTAACTTTGTGAATGAGGCTCCCACCAATTTGGAGGCCTGTGGAGGCTCATTTATGTATGCTCTCTCCTGCTTTTTCGGAGAGTGTTTCCTTACTCCAACCTCTACCTCAAAGTTTACCATTTTGCTATCAATATTTTATCATATATAGGGCTTGCTGGCTTGAGGCATAAGATCCCTGCCTAATAGAGACTGGCAGTAGCTTGGAAATTTATATATAGCACTTAAGCCATTTGTTTGTCTATCTTTTTTCTATTCATTTCCAGGCCGGTAAATTGCTACCAACGTGTATTCTTGTGCAGGGTGTTGCCATTACACAAGAAAATTCGTTACTAGACAACACTGCGAGAATTGAGGGTTGGCTGGCTAGATTTCCCATGTTTGATTGGGTGGGTGGTAGAACATCAGAAATGTCTGCAGTTGGTCTACTTGCAGCAGCACTTCAGGTTTATTATAACACTAATAATCACATTAAAGTATGATACGAAAAATGGTAGTTGCCAAGTTATATGCTTATAAGAATTGATCTTTACTTAAGGGAATTGACATCAGAGAAATGCTTGCTGGTGCTGCACTGATGGATGACGCGAATAGGTCCACTGAGGTAAATGCTCAGTTGTTAGCTTTCTTCTTAATGTTATTATTTTCTAACGTTGCTTTTGTTGTTAATGAGGGACAAAGGATTTTTGTGTGGCTAACAAGACTGAAGTTATTTGACTCATAAATAATTGCAGTTTTAGTTGGCTACCATGTAATCTTTGTTATTTAATGTATTATGTGGATAGCTGGGAGTTCAAGGCTAATTATGATGAAACTTCATGTTTTAGCTTGTTCATTTGAAGTAAAAAAGAATCCAACATTCAAAGATTTTTTCAGATGCCTAGTCTTAGTAGTCATTCTCGCACATCAATCATTGGGAGTCCCTCAATCCCCTGAAACCAAAATTTGCTAACCTTATTTAAAATGTATGTTTCTGCTCAGGTTAAGAATAACCCAGCTGCATTGCTAGCTTTATGCTGGTATTGGGCTTCTGATGGAGTAGGATCCAAGGTATTACTTTCCTTCTGTTACCATCTACGCTCATGTGCAGTTCATTTTTTACAGAACTCAGCGTTTGCTCTTGGCTTTCCACAGGATATGGTTGTCCTGCCTTACAAAGACAGCCTTTTACTATTTAGTAGGTATTTGCAGCAACTGGTCATGGAATCACTTGGGAAGGAGTTTGATCTAGACGGTAATCGGGTACGTGCAATCATTTATTTGTACACTAAAATATTTCTAAAATATACTGTGAATTATATTGAATCACTTTGTCTTATTTCTCTACAATTAATATGTGATTGACAATGTTCTAAAAATCACTAGGCGCTAAATATAGTAATCAATCTAAGAACATATACAAACAATGTGCCAAAAGAATTTGATAAGAAACTGGTAGTGTATGGATGTAGTTTACATCAAGTCAACATCATATAATGTCGGTAGCATATCCTTCGTTTTAGGCAGTATGACCATAATCATTCTGGTCCTCTCAAAGGCAAATCTCCTATGTGGTTGCCTTGTGGATTCAAATGACCTCATCTGTATTTTGAGTATGATCTAAATCATGAAACCATTACAATGAATGAGGACGTTCAGATATGATGTTCATCATTAGATAAGAGGCCCATGACAAGGATTACATGAGCAGGATTAGTATTGTATACATTATGTGGTGTGTTTCACTTGTCTAAAAGGGCACTTTGAGATGATAAATCTACGTGAATTAAGGGCGAATCGATTTTGTTATGAACAACATTATCTGATTCGGTATTGAAGGAAAAAGGGTTCAAGTAGGTTACACATCCACAATACTCAGCATAAACTATACTAGTAAATATTGAAACTGGTCTCATGTTTCAGAAGTTAATTTCCTACTCTCTTATTGTTAAATGTGTACCATTTTTTTCCTTGCTCTATTTCATAGGTGAACCAGGGGCTTACTGTCTATGGAAATAAAGGAAGCACAGACCAGCATGCGTGAGTTTCTTTTCATGTCTACATTTGTTCGCATGCATCATGCATGTTGATGTAACTTATTATTATGCCTCATTAACTTTCTCTCTTGTTTTAAATTTTTGTAGCTATATTCAACAACTAAGAGATGGTGTCCACAATTTTTTTGTGACATTCATTGAAGTGCTACGAGATAGGCCTCCAGGTCATGATTGGGAACTTGAACCAGGTGTCACGTGTGGTGACTACCTTTTTGGAATGCTACAGGTCAGATGATAATAAGGCCCAACCATTTATTATTTCTCCAATGGACAGTGGGTGTTGAAGTTAATTGTTGCAGGGAACAAGGTCAGCTCTATATGCTAACAACCGGGAGTCCATTACGGTCACAGTGCAAGAAGTAACACCTAGGTCTGTGGGGGCAATGATAGCACTTTATGAGCGAGCAGTCGGGATATATGCCTCACTTGTCAATATAAATGCTTACCATCAACCTGGTAAGTAGTAGCTTCTTACTCATCTCCGCAATATTATTAGGAAAAATGGCAAAAACCTGTTCTATACCATCACACTTTTGCAAAAGGATGTTATGTACTTTGTCAATGGCAAAAATGTGTTGTGAACTTTAATTGTGTAAAATGTGTATATTTGCACAAAAAGGACGAAATTGCCCGTAACATTAAGAACTTTCAGAAAAAGTTTTTCTAAAAATATCTTTTTAACTAAAATTTGTATAATCAAACTTTGTAATTTAAGTTTTTAGTAAAATTATTTTTAAGGGTAAAAATTATTTTATTTTATTTGATTTATTTATTTATATTATATTATAAATTTCTTAATTTCATGGGCAATTTCGTCATTTTTGTATAAATACACACGTTTTGCACAAAAAAACAAAGTTCATAGCACCTTTTTTCCATTAACAAAGTACACAACACCCTCTCTTGCAAAAGTGTGATAGTATACATCAGGTTTTTCCCATTTCCACATGTTATTAATATTCATTATTTTGTTAAAGATGATTACATTCATTTGTTACCTCTCAGGTGTTGAAGCTGGGAAGAAAGCAGCTGGTGAAGTATTAGCTCTTCAGAAGCGGGTTTTGTCAGTGTTGAATGAGGCGAGGTGTGAATACTTTTGATGTGTCTTCTTTAAGTTATGGAAATTAAAGTGTTATTTTTGGTCCTTAAGTAGAAGTAGACTGTTGTTTTTAACAAACAAAACCAACACTATTTAGTGTTTCCTTACAGCTGCAAAGACCCAGCTGAACCATTGACATTGGAGGAAGTAGCCGATCGATGCCACGCTCCCGAAGATGTAATGCATGCTAGTTCAATGCTGAAATGATTTTTTTTTCAACTCACTGATGTGGGACCTTGTTGTGTGTATTATGTATGTTGTCAGATCGAAATGATTTACAAGATAATAGCGCACATGGCTGCCAACGACAGAGCGATTATTGCGGAAGGCTATTGTGGGTCGCCGCGGAGCGTCAAAGTTTTCCTAGGGGAGTGTAATGTTGATGCATTGTATGACTGAAGACAGAGGCAGAGACTATGAGTACATTAAGCAAAAGGTTTGGTTGGTTGGTTGGTTGGATGGTTGGAAAGGCTTTCAATAATGTTGCATACACAGTTTTCTTTTCTTTTCCTTTACTCTTTTGAAGTTGAGATTGAGTTTTAATGAAATTAAATATACTTTTAGGTTCCCGTTGAAGACTCAATGCAACTGTGACTGCTATATTTCTGTATGTTCGATGATATGAAATTGTGAAGCAAAATGTGTTCACAACATTTGTGCAATTTTTGGATGAGAGTGTTTATGTTTTGAGATATTGTCACTAACCCGTTAAGAGGTTTTTGTACAACACAATAGCATTCATATTTTAACATCGATAGGATCTCTAAAACTAAATTATTACCATTTATATTTTAGTTAGGCTATGATATTAAAATATGAACTTTTTACCAGTTTGAGCTTGGCTCAGTGGTTGGCACTGTTCGTTTTTTAGTTTCAGATCAGAGTTTGTTGTTCAACACGATATTTAGGTAGGGTGAGTTTAATGGTAGATAGGAAAAATATGTAATATTAAAAAAAATATCATCTATACGATTACAATCAATATGATAAATAGGCAATTTTCATTAACAATTAATTGAAGTTATTCCTAAAGTATTTACACTGGTGATGGAGGCAGGGGTCTTGTAAGTGGAAAATTATGTACTTTCATATTAATTAATGTTCTCTTTACATTAGATACTAACTCATGTTTGGCCAAATGGTAAAGAGTTCATACTAACATATGTGAAATTCTGAGTTCGAATGTTAGTACATACGAGTTTTCTTTCGAAAGTTGACAAATGAATTAAAAGACCAATAACACAATTCTCTAAAGATCGATCTAGAACATGAGTCTAGGATGGTAAAGAGGTCGGTGTAACCAACTAGTCTATAAATTGTAATTTGGTCTATGAATGGTAATTTGGTGACTTCTCTTTAACTCTATTTCCATTCTAATAGTCTCAGTTTGTGTCCAATCCCTTTCTCATCCTTGAAAATTATTATTTGTCTTCGTCTACTACTACTACATATGAACCTTGTCATTCAAACATCATATAAGATTTGTTTTAAATATTTAATTAATATTATATGTCCTGTTTTATTTTCTCATGTATATAATGCATATATAATTTATAGGATGGAGAAAAATATTATCTCCCAAATTCCATTTAACATTTTAAAATTGATCCCTATAATTATTTAACCAAACAAAATTAATCTAATTGCATTGAATCTCGTTAAATTTATCATTTTACTATTTCTAAACTAAGCGTGAATAAAATGATTTAATATTTACCAGAAGTAAATTCTGTAGCAAATAAATCACAAAATACAAAGTCAAACCCACACACTGTTATTGCTAACATCATTCTTTTAGAAACAGAACAATATTCGATTCTTTTTTACTGCTTTAGGCTTAGCTGTACTATTTTCCAAACAAGAAATTCAAATTAATTAGCAGCCCCACCACAATATATATTACCAGTTCGATAAGTGTATTGGCAATTGAAAACTCCATAAATTCTAGTTTCGTACACCGACCACTTTAAATAATATATAAGCTCGTAATTTGATACCTTATGAAAATTTAAATAAACGTATTATATTAGAAAATATTGATTGTATGAATTTACAAACATAGTAAAAAAAATTATCCACAGGAACATACTAAAATTTGAACATATTATCTCCTTAATTATAAACAATTTTTTCAGATGAGGAGTAATGACCAACTTGATAAATTAATTAAACTAAAAAATCTAAAAAAAATTAATATGTATATAAGAAATGACACGAGTTCCTTTCTTTACCATAAATGACCACATAAGTTCGGAATTCAATAATAAATTTGACGATAATAAATATTAAATAATACAATTTATTATATGAATGTATTGTCTCTCATAATAAGTAGTTTTTTTTTTCTATCAGCAAAGTCATGGACTAACTTTTAATAAAATTATGTTATCGGTCTTTTAATCCATTTATTAACATCCGAAAAAAAAATCTGCGTATGTTAAAATTCAAAATCTTATATTATGTAAGTGTCTAAATTTAACTTTAGTTTAATTGTCCACTTCTCTTTCCTTGAATATTACTTTTTTTAATCAACAACCGTACATAAAAGTTGTGTTATATAGACATTAAAAGATTTATTTCTCTACACGTAAATTGCATCGGTATGAATTGAGTATTGCCATAATGACCAGCAAATTATTTATCATATTATTATATGTAAAAAATAACATGTATATTGATTATTATTTAAAAGACGTGGATAATTTTTTTAATATAGCCTACACATGAGTAAGACTAATTTCCACATATCCTCAGTCACTATTCAGTAAATATACTACAATATTTTATATTTAGTCTAATTTTTAAAAAATTAATCTATATAATTATCATGTTATTTCATTTTTTTTTAAAATATTTGTATTTTATAATTAAACTACACATAATCATGTTGTCACCTGGTGCACCGACTTACACCAAAACGAGCTTAAAAGCGTAATTTTCCAAAGGGTAGTTTCGGTATTCACGTAAATTTTAAGCAAAATGATGACTCATCACATAGACAAAGCATGGGCAGACGTGGGACCCAGCACAACCCATGTGCCTCCACAACAAAGCGCAGCTCGCAATTCCAACGTTCGACTGTTTTGTTTTCTTTGACATTTAAAAAATATCAAATCAAATCCGGCCGTTCGTTCTGCCACGTCGGAATGCCCGTTACGAAAATAAAAAATCAAATCTTTATTATTTACGTGCGCTTTGTTTTCGCATTCAGGTTTCGATTCGCCCATTTTCCAAACGACGCCGTTCTGGGGACCGTTTGGTGGATTTTGGTTGCGAAATTTTGAAAAAAAGCACAAACTTTACCCATTTTTTTAATAAGAAAAATATAAGCAGCCAAGAGAAGAAGAAGAGAGAGTTGCAGAGAAAACCCATAGATTTGATTCCTCAGAAAGCTTCAGATTTGATATTTTCTTCGATTTCTTCGAAATTTCTCAGAGCTGAAGCAGAGAAAAGCTTAGTGACGAAGCTATCGTCTTCTCTTCTTTTTCTCTCCAAACACTGAACTGAAGGAACGAGCAACTGTGATCTTTCACTCTCTCTAGCTAGCTCAATGTTCACTGAAGGTCTAGACAACAGCTCACTGAGATGGGTCAGAGAGGTGAGAGATTTATTTCCAGATTTCTTTCCTTTTTTTGTTTTTCTGTCTTGGATCTGTGCAATTTTGTTACTAAAATTAGCAATTTGCATTTTCTCCATCTCGAAATCGAAATTGAATTGGTGGGTTTTGTGTTTGATTGATTTTGGTTGAATCAGAAGGAAGTTCCGAGGCCGAGGATCGATCCGCTGAGCACGATCGGGAGCGGCGGCGGTGGCCGAGGGTTTGGGCTTCCGCCGCCGGCGAAGTTCAGGAGCGGCCACTTTCCGACGACCTCAATTCCGGTGTCGAGGACCATTCCTGGTGATGACACTGATTCGGGTTCGGACAATGACTACACCTCCGAGGAGGACGAGGTCTATGGGAGGAGGTACTCTCTCGACTCGTCACCTCAGGACGATCGGGGTTTTGGTACTGCTGCTCGGGGGTTCGGTGGTGGGAAGGCGCGGTATGTGAGCGATTCTGTGTACTCTGATGTGAGCTCGTCGATGGAGGGGCAGCATTTGGCTGAGAGGCTGGTGAAGGGGAATGGGAGGTACCCGGTTGCTGCTCAGAATGGTTACACCGAGGAGGACGAGTATTCGGATTCAGCTGCTAGCTCTGAGTTCTCGACTACACAAGCGGGAGGGAGCGTCAATGGCGCTGCGCCGCGAGCTAGAGGTTTTGTTTCGGAAGGGTATGCTTCGAGTGTGCAGTCTCGGGTGAATGTGGGAAGAACTGCTGCTGTCAAGGTTGGCCCTTTTTTTCAAATCAAAGGATTGTTTGTTTGTTGTTGTTGTTGTTGTAGGTTATGAGTAATTGTTGATTTGGTTTTTTGATATTGCAATTTTTAGTATGATCCTAAATTAGAAATATAATGTGGATGACCTGCATGCACTCATATAAATTTCATAAACATGCTAAATATTCATATATTAGCAGGTTTATATTGTAATGGTTATTTTAGTAGTGATATAGATACTGAAATTTTGACTGTTCGATGAAGACTGGGTGATTGGCATGTAAAGTACAATTTGGCCTTCTTGTTGGAATATCCAACAGTTTTGATATTGCAATTTTGAATATAATCTTTAACCAGACATATAATGTTGATGACCTGCATGCACCTTTGTTTTGTCTTGTTGTGTATAATGTTATGTGCTCCCTTTTTCCTGTTGCGGTAAAGTAGCAAAATAGTTCAAAACTGTATAAAAATTCTGCAATCGACATAGTTCCATGTCAATAAACTTCTTGATATCGACGTGTTATACAAAATTGAAAATCGTCAGTTAGCTGTGCTTACTAGTTACTTCATTTCATCTTTTATGTGCTTCTGTTGCATGCAGCTTACTTAATTTCTATAGGACGCTCCTTTAGGGTTGGTTTGGCTGGCTGGCTGGCAGAGCTTAAATTGTAATTTCTGTCTGAAATTATGTTATTTGACAGCCAATTGTTTGGTCAGAATGTTGACTCCAAAAGTTATTACTAACAGTCTTATATAAATTTCATCAACATGCTAAATATTCATACATTAGCAAATCTATATTGTAATGGTTCTTTTAGTAGTAATATAGATACTGAACTTTTGACTGTTCGATGAAGATTGCATGATTGGCATATAAAGTACAATTTGGCCTTCTTGTTGGAATATCCAAGTTGTGAGTATAAGTTGTATAACAGTTTTCCTCTTGTGAGGTTTCCTTGCACAAGATGAGTACATATTATTGATTTGAGCTGTGTACTTTTGGTTTATCACATGCCTTTTTGTTGATCAATCCCTAAAATCTACAGGAAAAGTTCTCTGATGGTAACGACGACGATGTCCCTAGTGCACCTCCCTTTTGTGGGTCCGCTCAGGAAATCAAGCAGGAGCATATTCCAGCATCTGGTGCACGTGGCACTCCACACGCCGAGGAATCGAATAATTTCCCAGCCAGGAAAGATCCAAATACATTGAAGACTATGCCTGGCAATAAGCTGGAGGATAAATCTGATCAGTCTGTAAGGTTTGTAGATGTCCTTGTTCAGAAATTTTATTCAAATTTTTAATCGTGAATTCTCTATCATTCACAGTAAATATATGTACTTTCTGAAGTTATATCACATTAATGTTTTTCTCTTCTCAGAACTACTACTGGTGTTGAAGCTGCTGTGCCTTCAGGTTCTAACGCGGCCCGTGTGCCAACTTTTCATGCTAGGTATTTTGCTCTAGTACCATTATTTTAGCTATTTTAGTTTGAACCAGGACCTTATATCCGCCTCTTGTTCCGTTCCTCAATTGTCTGTACTAATTCGAGTTGTTTATCAATTTCAGTGCATTAGGGCCATGGCATGCTGTGCTTTCATATGATGCGTGTGTTCGGCTCTGCCTTCATGCTTGGGCCAAGGGTTGCATGGAAGCCCCAATGTTTTTGGAAAATGAATGTGCTCTGCTGCGTGATTCCTTTGGGTGAGCAAGTCTTGTTTCCTTGTTTATTTGTAAGCCATTTTTCCAAAATAAAGTTGGGTATAGATTGAAGGGAAGTTGGCATTAATGCAAACCAATTGTGCCTTACCAAAAAGTAACGGGGGCACTACAAGAATCATTCTTTAGTTGACTTAGGATTTTTATTCTGTCTAATTAACTGATACAAACATATTTTGTCTAATTGATCTCTATCCTCATCAAATTTATCTTACCATTCCGCTCCTCTGACAGTAACTTCAGACTTTGCATTTATCACTCATGATTGAACATTCTGCAACTACTCAACCTTATGTGTTAGTTGTATATTCACGGGAAATAGGTCCAGACTCCAGATCTCATCTGCGTTGGCCTGTTTTTCTTCTAGAAGTATCATTTGCAGTTTCTAGGACCTAGAACCATGGAAATCTTTGTCCTTTGTTTCCCCCGCAAAACTATTTGCTTCATTTGTTATATTTTCTTCTACTCCCTACTTGCTTATAGCTTACCAACATTTACCGTCCTTTCTATTTCCATTTTCCTTTAAGGTGTATTATGGTGTTACTTGTATTTTTCCAATTGAAATACCCGTGTAATGGATGAAGGGCCTACACACACTTCCCATTTTGAGTCACCTTTATATTTAGTACTGTTTTCATATTTCATTGCCAAATGGTCAAAATGTTAAGTTTTTGCACACTTCAAAAATTAACTTCAATTAGGGGAAAAACTAATGAGGCATATAAGGAAGTAGAGTTTGTGAAGCTATTTCCTTTTGTGACGTTTCAAGTCAAGAGACTTGAACTCATTCTGAGATAGTAGTATTACTTTTGAGTACTTTATGAATTTGATCTAGCCCTCTTAATTGTTAGAGTCTATAGAAGTTATCTGCTTGGGCTCCCCATTTGATTCACTTATGGCATTTAGATTCAATTCACTATAGAGGTTATGTTTCTTGAGAATGTTCAATGTTTCTGAACGTTTTATTATTTTTAACACTACAGATTCCATCATCTAAACCTTTGTATTATAGGATGTCTAATTAGATCGTGCCATTTTGATTGACATCTTAGTTGTGTTAACTATTTTCTTAAATTGAGATTCTGATGATGGAGTTATTCATAACCATTTTGGGATCTTCTTGTACTACAGTTTACAGCGAGTACTTCTACAATCTGAGGAAGAGATTATGGCCAAACGCTCTTCAGAACTTGTCATTGAGGGTGCTGCTCCAAAGCCTAAGAAAATTATCGGCAAGATGAAAGTCCAAGGCAAAGCTTCATCCTTAACTTTGACACGAATTTTCAATTGCTCGATCTTTATGGTCCTCATACTTATTTTCATTGTGCAGTTCGGAAAGTAAAAATGTCCGTGGACCCACCAACCGGGTGCAGTATCTTAGCCATAAGGGCGCCAACAGTAAAAATGGAATCTATCCGATATCGCTTCTCCAGTATGCAGTCCACACTGACTTCTGGATGGCAAGCTCTCAGAAGAATCAGTGTTTCCCCTCAAATACCTTCTAAAAGATCTTTTTCACGTCAGAGCTTGGCATATGTGCATGCCAGTACTCAGTATATAAAACAAGTGTCTGGACTACTAAAAGTTGGCGTAACAACTCTTCGCAGCAGTTCATCATCATATGAAACTACACAAGGTGTGCTAAATGGTGTTATTTTATTTCTACGTGCTGCAATTAAATGACATATTTATAACTTGACTACCACCTAGTATACCATAGGCTCGAACTTCCCTGTTTGTTGAACACGATGTGCAATTTTCTAGATAAAAATAAAATACTGTTTGACGGTAATGATAATTTTATGAGGTAGCAATGTAAATTGAAGTGTTGGCATAGACTAATTCAACTGTTCATGTTTCGTTTCCACTTTCCAGCAAGTTCTTTAGACTTTTTTATGTTTTGTTTTATGAACATCTTTATCAGAAACATACGCTTGCTCACTGAGACTGAAAAGCTCAACTGAAGAAGATGCTGTTCGAATGCAACCTGGATCTGGTGAAACACATGTCTTGTATGTATTGTTCCATTTCTACCTGCTGTCTTTCCATATTATGTTGAGAGATATACTGACAACTCTACAGCTTTCCAGATAGTCTTGGAGATGATCTAATTGTTGAAGTCCAGGATTCAAAGGGGAAGTACTGTGGTCGTGTTGTTGCTCAAGTAGCTACCATTGCTGAGGACCAGGTAAATTTTTCAGAACACTGAAAAGAGCTTTAAAGATTAAAAAAACTAATGACAATTGTGTTCTTGTGAAAGACTCATATTAAAGGTTAATGCAGGCTGACAAGCTTCGGTGGTGGTCTATCTATCGCGAGCCAGAACACGAGCTTGTTGGGAAAATACAGCTATTCATAAACTATTCAACAAGTTCAGATGATAACCTCAAAGTAAGCTTCTCTATACTTCAGTAGTCTTGAAATATATTTGCTAAATGAATCACAATGACTTCCTTGACTATTCTATAACAGAGCTTAGAGACTACCTTATAAATACTGGTTAATAACTGAATGTATTGTGCCTGGAGCTGTACGTATTTCTCTAATACAACAATAAGTGGCAACTTTTGTCTGTAAGAGACTTATTATCCATTTGAAATAAGTCATTTCTTCACTCAATGAGTCAAATATACATGTTTTTTATATATATATAGGTCATTTGTAGGAAAATTTAAATATACGGTTCTCTATTAGTTTGGTTATTATTATTTATTTTTTTGGCATAGTAAAATCCTTCCCAAAAAAAAGAATATGCAATAGTGTTTACCACGGCACTTGAAGTTGAAGTAGATATACAAAATTAATTTTTACCGTTTGGATGTGAAAACTTGAGTAGCTTAATTTATATCATTGTATCTTGTTGATCTTATAGTTTGTCTGACTCTGATATTAATGGAATCTTCATTTTTGCTGTAGTGCGGCTCTGTTGCAGAAACTGTTGCATATGATCTTGTTTTGGAAGTAGCTATGAAGGTTCTTCATTTTCAACAGAGGAACCTAGTGTTGTCTGGTCCTTGGAAATGGCTCTTAACAGAGTTCGCGGCATATTATGGTGTTTCTGATATTTACACCAAACTGAGGTAAGGGGGTTGTGTTTAAGTTACCAGTATATTCCCTAGTTTTTTTTTGCTGAAATGATTGCTGATTTCTATACTTTGGAGTTTCATGTTGTAATGGTGTTTGAATATTTGCTGCTAAAAGGTACTTGTCTTATGTCATGGATGTTGCTACCCCGACAGCTGACTGCCTTACCTTGGTCTATGAGTTGTTAATACCTGTAATTATGAAGGGCAATACCAAGAGCACATTGAGCCATCAAGAGGTAGCGATCAAAAGTTACATTGTCTATCTCGTCTTCCATGTTGCTTATGTCTCAACTTGCAAGTCATTTTCCTTGTTATACAAATTTACCTCCAATTAGTAACTTGTCTAATGAAAAAAGCTGTTGGGTACTTCACCAGAATCGGATCTTAACAGAAACCAAGGATCAAATTGAACAGATACTAGCTCTAGCTTTTGAAAGCTACAAGACACTTGATGAGTCATCGTTCTCGGGCATTATGGAAGTTTTCAAGCCTGCAAGTGGGCTTGCGGCACCTGCACTGGAACCTGCTGTCAAACTATACACACTCCTTCACGATGTTCTGTCTCCTGAAGCTCAAACTGCCCTATGCCACTATTTTCAGGTTGGAGAAACAATGCATGTACATATATCATACTAATATTCGTTTTTTATACCTTTTTTACCAAGTCTAATATCCCTTCAGGTTGCTGCGAAGAAGAGGTCGAGAAGGCACTTGGCTGAGACAGATGAATATGTTACCAACACCGAAACAGCTTTAGTGGACACCGTCACCATGTCCACTGCTTACGAGAAAATGAAATCTCTCTGTGCCAATATCAGGAATGAAATTTTTACCGATATCGAGATACACAACCAACACATTCTTCCAAGGTAGTGCTCGAATATTGAATGCTTGTCCTGTCCTCTTAAGTGTTACTCGGATATTCTGACAGGACCTTTCTTTCATATTTATGCAGTTTTGTAGACCTCCCGAATCTTTCTTCGTCCATATACAGCACGGAACTTTGCAACCGATTGCGCTCTTTCCTTATTGCGTGCCCTCCAACGGGACCCTCACCTCCTGTAGCAGAACTCGTGATTGCAACAGCAGATTTTCAGAGAGATATAGCCAGTTGGGGCATCAGGTAATTTCTGCCCATATTGTTACTGTTTTATCTATCTATCCACCGCCAATTAATTTAAATGGCAAATAAGCAAGCTGTTGCATTGTTCACTAACTTTATAGTTTCATGTCATTCTGTTACGCCCTTTTCTCAGTCCTATTAAAGGTGGTGTTGATGCAAAAGAATTATTCCACTTGTATATTATGGTATGGATTCAAGATAAGCGTCTTTCTTTGCTCGAGACATGCAAGTTAGACAAGGTACTTATGCTTATTAATCAAATTATATTGTCTTATATTACAGTACTCGCATTTAACTTCTTATAGCATCTCACTTTCATTTTCTTGTATGGATATTTAACTTCTTACCTTTTCTAACCAGCTGGCTACTAGACCTATCATTTTATAAAATGACATTGTATGGAATATTTCACGTGTAACTTGACGCCATGGTTGATCTGTTTGGTTTCTAAAGTAAACAGTTATTCACTTGCAGGTTAAATGGGCAGGCGTTAAGACACAGCATTCTACAACTCCTTTTATTGATGAAATGTATGACCGACTGAAAGAAACTTTAAACGACTATGAGATCATCATATGCCGATGGCCAGAGTATACCTTTGTTTTGGAGAATGTATGTCCAAAGAAATAGTTAACTTGTTGGTTTTGTTGAGTATTCACTTGTATTGGACTCGTTGATACTTATGGGGCCCATGTTTCAATGTTAGGCGGTTGCTGACATAGAAAAGGCTATAGTGGAAGCTTTAGATAAGCAGTACGCCGATGTGTTGGCGCCTTTGAAGGAGAACTTGGCACCTAAGAAGTTTGGACTCAAGTATGTCCAGAAACTCACAAAACGATCTGCCTGCCCTTATACTGTACCTGATGAGGTGAGCGACTTGTTCATTTTGAGGTTTATTTGGATATGCATGCATATGTATATGCTGTAATTTTTTTAATATGATTTTTTTTCATTTTAGCTGGGGATTCTGTTGAACTCCTTGAAAAGAATGCTGGACACGATCCGCCCAAGAATCGAAACTCAGTTCAAGTCATGGGGATCTTGCATTCCCGATGGCGGGAGCGGTGTTCCAGGAGAGCGGCTTAGTGAAGTGACGGTGATGCTCAGAGCCAAGTTCAGAAACTACTTGCAAGCTGTCGTGGAAAAACTAACAGAGAATGTGAGTTCGTTTTTAAGTTACCTTCTGTTGTTCGTTTAATCCATAGAATGCGATTGTAATTGTGTTGTTATGTTACAGACAAAGCTGGTGAATGCCACAAAGCTTAAGAAAGTTCTGCAAGACTCAAAGGAAGCCGCGGTAGAATCTGACGTGCGGGGCAGAATGCAACCACTGAAAGATCAGCTAACGAGTACGGTGAATCATCTGCATACCATCTGTGAGACTCACGTGTTCATTGCACTGTGCCGAGGATATTGGGACCGGATGGGACAGGTAAGCTAATGACCGGCTAGCATGATTATTATTAGGGAAAATTGCAAAAAGTAACTGTGAACTTACCAGTTCTTTTTTGCAAAATGTGTAATCTTATCCAAAATGACAAAAATACCCCTAGAATTAAAAAAAAATTCAAAATTGATTTTTTATCTCCAACTTAAGCTCGCCGGTTTTCTTCTTCTTCAACTGAATATCTCCGGCCCGTGGCTTGATAACACGACGATGAATAGGGCGAGCCTGACCAACTTGGCCGTTGAAGACGAGAAAATTATTTTAATTTCAGGGTCATTTTCGGACAAAATTACACATTTTGCAAGAAAATGCTAAGTTCACATCCACTTTTTGCAAGAATTGAATAGTTCACACCTACTTTTTGGAATTTGCCCTTATTATTATTGCATATAGATACATGTAGAGAGAAATGAATGGTTTTTTCTTGTGTGATGATAGGAAGTGTTAAGCTTCTTGGAGAACAGGAAAGAGAACAAGTCTTGGTACAAGGGTTCAAGAATTGCAGTCTGTGTAAGTAGTGAACAAGCCTTGCCCTTACACATTGTATACTTCGTATTTGAGTTGTTTGTAAAGAAAGTGTTGTCAAAACTTACTTACTTGTTTGGTACCATCATATGCAGATTCTAGACGATACATTTGCTTCGCAGATGCAGCAGCTGCTGGGAAACGCTCTGCAGGAAAAGGACTTGGAGCCGCCAAGGTCGATAATGGAGGTGAGGTCGATGCTGTGCAAGGACGGCCCAAGTCACAAGGGTAACAATACATACTATTACTAGACGTAGAGAGAGGTCGAGGCTCGATGTATATAGAAAAACGACTTTGATACATACACTGCCTGAGAATTCAAAATTTTGAATATTCTTTGTAGTGTTCATATATGTGTAAGTAATGATTTACGTATAATAAGCAATGCATCCACTCCACAGCTTTATCATCCATATGCTCTAAAAGAAGGATTTTAAAAACAAACCATTTTGTTTGAAGTTGGATATGTGCTCATTGGTTTTAGTATTGTCATTTTTGAATCATGGTGATGTATTTTGATTAAATAGTGGAAATTGAATCAAAACTTATTTGTTTAGCTAATCAAGTAGTTGAATATATGACCTGAGGTTAGGGATCAAGTCTAGATTGTCAATATCTTTCTCATAATCTCTTCTTATAGAGAACATTAAAGAATGCAAACCAAGTCGACTCATCCATAAAACAATTAAAGCAGTTGCTTTAAACCCACCTGAAAAGTAAGATTCAAATATGAAAAAAAAATTATATAATTATAAATAGGGTAGAGTACACCTAGTCACACGGTCAAAAGGCATCTAGCTACACCTAATTTTAAAAGTGAATATCTAGCCCCCCGAAATACCAAAAACGGACAAATAACAAACACCGTTAACTTTTTAGATGGAAAATGTTAATTTTGAAATGAAAAAACAAAAATGCCCTTGACATATTTTTGGTCCGAGGAATCCATCATTACTAAGAAATTATAAAAATATATTTTGTTTCATTCAATTAAACGCTAAACAATAATAAAAGGGACAAAAAACAGAAACCTAAAATCATGAATCGAAAATCACTTAATGGGTCTTCATCGAGCATTCAATCGGACAATTTGTAGGCAATTGAATCAACCATCACGAGCTAGAAACTGAAATCAACAAATAAATGAAGGCCTCTATGGATCGATCTCGCTTTTCTCCTTGCTCCTCGACCGGTCCATTAGCCACCGATACCGGCCAAATCGTCCGATCCAATCACTTGTCCCATGGAATCTTGTTTTTTGGGAATCACTTGTCTAATTCATTTATGGGGCTGAATCTGTTCGATTCACTCACGAATTGGAATCGAGATCTAGTATTTGAGTTCAAAGTCACAAATCTGTGCGAATTCGAACATCCTAGTTGAAGCAGGTACAAAACCTACATCTCTTTGTCGGCGCCAATCCAGGGTCGGCGACGGAGATGACCCAAAATCGTTTTCAAAGAAGACGTAGAACGAGAGGCCAGCGCCCTTTAGAGACTGAATATAGGCGACGTGGGCGTTGGCGAGCGAGTACCGTCGAGGAAGGAGCACCGCTCACGGCAGAGCGCCACTGCTGGAAGGTTGTCGAGCTCCGAGCTGCAGCAACCCATCGTGAAAAGACGCGATTTCTAGGCTAGAAACGGACAGATACAGTTATAGGTGTTAATGGGTGAGAGAGACTTAAATGGCAACTTTTGAAAATTAAAAGAATGATTAAGGGCATTTAAGTCTTTACCCATACGAAAACATGTGTTTGAAAATTTGAAGTCAAGCCAAGGGCATTTTAGTCTTTTCACCTCAAAATTAACATTTTCCACCCAAAAAGTTAACGGTGTTTGCTATCTGTCCGTTTTTGATATTTCGGGTGGCTAGATGTTTACTTTTAAAATTGGGTGTAGCTAGGTGTCTTTTGACCAAACTTGAGTGTGACTAAGTGTACTTTACCCTTATAAATACCCCAAATATGATTGAAGTGTCCTAAATTGTAAGCTCAATTTGAAAATAAATGTCTAAATCAATACTGAGTTTTGAACAAAAAGTTATTAACAATTTTTGTTTTAGGCCTGAAGAATGATTCAACCGGCCCTGAGCGGTACGGTTATTACACACTTGATACTGGTAGATTCAATCAAGAGTTAATTACACTTTGTCCATATTATAGTGACGTGTTTTACCCTTTATTCTTTCAAACAGATAAAAATACACCCGAATTAATTTGCAATTAATTAAATATGGTTTGGCTCGGACCGATAATAAACCAAAATTAAAATTGTGGGTTTAGCTCAATTAAAGTTGTTAATGTGAGGTGGAGCCGCCGCCGGTTTCTTCTCAAATCTCAACAACGGCGCCGGAGCTAAACCCACCAACCTGGCAGCAGATTCGATCAGGAAATCAGACCGTCGGAGCGTCCCAAATCTCCAGATCTGAAAAGATGATTTTAACTTTGGTTTATTATCGCTCCGAGCCAAACCAGGTTTAATTGATTTAAAATCAATTCAGGGGTATTTTTGTCTTTATGAAAGAAATTAGATTTTCCGTCCAAATTCTAAAAGTGTTAGAAAAAAGTGTAAAAAGCGCAATATTAACATTAATTTAAATTTTTTATTGTAGTTGTAGTAAAGTGTAAAACACATCATTATAACATAAGCAAAATATATTAATCATTCAATCAATCATATAAACTTTACCTCTCACCTCACATTACATTATTATTATAAATACAAAAGACTGACTCTTTTCTCTGCAAGAAAATGAATGGATGATGGCTTGGCCTTGAGGACATGGAGAAGAATATATGAACTATGCAATGACTTGCTAGCCAAGCAAACAGGCAGGCTTTTGTATTTATCTTTTTGGCCCAAGTCTCTCTGTTTTCATGATAATATAGGAAACTGGGAAATGAATAGAGTACTAATACTAGTCGGTGAATGGCATAAATGTTGGGTTCAGTCTACACATCAATAATATCTTTTATTCATAAAACTATCAATCAATTGCAAGCAGCTCTTTGCATTTATCTTCTTCACACAAAACCAAACTGCCATCAATCTTCTCATTAAAGCACAATCATTTGTTGTCTTTCATTACTCTTCTGTAAGGTTGCCAAGTCAAAGATGTCATCTATATTGTGTTCTGTCACATATGGTAAATAATTTATTTCCACTATATGTCTTGTGATTATTACTTAGATGTTTGGAGTACAAAATTTACATGTATATGCTACTTTCTTCCTTCTTATTTACTATTTAGGCGTACTAAACCCTAATTAATCGTATAGGTAATTTCATATAGGTCACCAAAAAGTTTGTATTCTTACACAGGTCATCATTTTTTTTAATTTAATTTCTGAGGTCACCAAAACATGTTCTTGTCTCGCCGTAGTTGAAGATTGAAGACAAACCTTCAAACTAGATGAACCAGACCGGTTTGGTAGAAATTTGATTCTCAAGCTAGCCAAACCGTTGGTTCAATTATTGATTGCGAGAGTATTTTTGTCATTTCACAAGTTTTTTTAACGGAGCGAGACAAAAACATGTTTTTGTGACCTCACAAATTAAATTAAAAAAGTGATGACCTATGTGAAAATACAAACTTTTGGTGACCTGTGTAAAATTACCCCTTAACCATATATTGATCATAGTGTCTTAATCTTTTGGGTCTTGAATGAATTTTAACTGTGTATTTTAAAATCATTATATTGTCTCGGCATTTGTTCATCTGGCAGATGATTCACATTCTACCACTCAAACACTCTCGCAATTTATAATTCTTCGTCAAACATTATCTTAAACCTCTAATATAAATATAAAATATATATCTGATTGTCTTCTTCAATACACGAAAAGAATGATATTAAAATTGACCTAAAATATATGTATCTTTAAATACCGCCAAATACAAGTTGCTTTAAACTTCAATGACTAGGGTTAATGAGGAATATAAAAGGCTTGTGGCTATAATTAATGGAGCAATAAGAGTTTGCAACTGCATTAATGTTAAGGTGGCTTTGCCACCCACTATACACTAAATTTATAGTACCAAGCTGGGAACAGGTTTATTTCATGGTACTTTCTCAGCTACTTCTACAATATTGCACCCAAATTATTAAAAATTATCACACATTAAAGGAACATTAAGACCATGTAATTACTTTTTTGTATTGATCACTTCGAATTATTATTATTATTGTTATTATTATTATTATAAATGGCTAATTACATATTACTACATATGTACATCGCCCATTAACAAATAAATGCAAATTAAATTGTTTTAGAGCACACGACTACACTATAAAACATTTGCCTAACAAATAACTGCATAATAATAAATTATGTTAATCACGTGACTAAAATATTAATTGCCTACAGAAAATATGTATAAACTTAATTATTTTAGTCATGTGGTTACATTATCTGATGTTCACGTTTTGAATTTCTACAAATTAGACAGAAAATAAATGTTCGCCTACTCATGTGATGTCACGTGATATACTGCAAATTACCCATTTCATATACAAAGAACACTTTTAGCATCTCTCACTAGGAGTATAAACGAGACAAATCAAGTCTAATTTTGTAAAGACTCAAGACTTGACTTGACTTGAAAAATAAGCGTTCAACTCAGGCTCGAATGATATAATATAATTAAGCTCTTGCTTGGTTCGAAAACAAAGTTAGACTTGATTTAACTCGTATACCTCTACTAAGAGAGACGAGATTGGTTATGTGTATGAAAAGAATGATAATTTGGCTATAGAATTGTAACTTATATCACATGACATAGTTTGTAGCAATTTAAAACATCGAAAAAATTAACAATAATCACGCAACCACATAATAAGACTTTGCCCTTTTTGTGAGATGAATATTTGATTTTGTAGTCATATGACATTAAATGGATAATTGATATTACATGTACCGTGATTAAAATAATTTACTTTCACGTATATGCGATAATTTACATATTTGCAGTTTACATAGGATGAATAAAATTTAATGAGAAGAAATGTCAACTTCATTAGCAAACCATAAATAGGTACAATGTATTATTTTAGGACACCTTTTGCACATCTCAACATAGACTCACAAATTACTCATGCCATTTGATCTAATCCAAATCAAATTCGGATACTCATTCAAAAGAACATAATATTCTCACAATCTTATTTAAAATAACAGAATTTATTAATATTGGACTCGAGTTAAATTTATTTATTTATTAAATTATTAAAATTAAATTAATTTTAGTTCAAATTGAGTTTTACCCAAAGAGAGGCAAAATGAGGTGGCAGACAAGGAGGGCCCCACATTTCATTTTTTTCCCTCCAACGCGGGTGATGTGTACAAGTAGAGCTTATTAGGAGGGATCAGAATGACCCATTCTTTTCACCTTAATTACAATCATACCCTCCGTTTCCGTTTGAGGTAAAAGCTCTCTCTCCGCTTTTCGCTCCGTTCATCATTCTCTCTCTCCTCTTACAAGCTAATTCACTGTCGTCAACATTCTTTTTCTCTCCATTTTCGACATTTTTTTACCTGCGTTGCGATCGATGACATGAAGATGACGAGCCGAAACGTAGACTCGTCTTCACAGGTACCGTTCCCAAATTCATCGCCCCAACCGATCTCTTTCTTAATTTTTTTTTTAATTTTTTTGGGTTTTTTTTTCGATTTTTTGGTGTTCAGTTCGCCGGAGATGGTGGAACCGGCGGCGGAGGGGGTGGTGGTGGCGGCGGGGCGGCTTTTCCGCCGCATAGTCCTGCGTCCTCCGATCAAAGTGGTGCAAATGCGGTAATTTTGTTTTTTTTTGAATTTTTATTTGACCCAATTTCAACGATTATTGGAGGGGCATTTACTTGTTATCGCCTATTAGGTGATTACTCGGTTATTTATATAGTATATTGTTATGAATGTTATTATATTATATTTTTATTATTGTGATGAATTGGAGATGGGGTTGAGCTTATGAGGAACAATTGTTTATTGGAAAGTGGAAACTTGCAAAATAGGCAATTAAGCATGTGTTAGTAGTGGTTTGTTATCATGTTATGTATTTTTAATTGTAACATCTGATGCTTGTTGACCTGGGCCTGGTGAAATGAGATTCAGAGAGGGCAAGTTGTGTTTTGTGCATTCTTGATGTTTTATGTTACGGACCCATTTGATTCGTTGCCGTTTTCTTGCAGGTTTTGAAGAGCGGCCCGCTTTTTCTGTCATCCAAAGGTGTGTTTTATTTCATGGAGTGATAAGAAATGGAGTTGATTAATACTTGGAATTCAGAGGGGTTTTGCTGTACACGTTTCCCATTTTAAATTTTCATGGCATTGTGGCTGTTGCTTTTTTCTGCATCCTTGGTTTCTTCGGTGTAGACGATAAGCTAATGTGTCCATATCAAATTCGGTTGTTTGATGGTATTGTATGCAGCAGTTAACAGTTCCTTGTTCGAGTGATCTGGGGGTGGAAACACAAACTTCGTTATGCTTTCTCATCTATAAAATCTGTGGCTTTCAAAATTATCTCGTTGTATTGGTGATGGTTATAAATGTTAAAATGTTTTTTATTGCATTCAAGAGATCATGTGGTGTACACTCTACATATGACACAGGTATTCTAAGATATATTACTAGTCTTAAGAGTATGGCAGAGTCTGATGCTATAAGGATATACTTCTTGTTTAGGAATTGGATGGACGACATGGAAGAAAAGGTGGTTTATTTTGACACGTGCTTCACTTGTTTTCTTCAGAACTGATCCTGTAAGTAATTATCTTCTGGTTAATTTTTTTTTGATCAGCAACGAAAGATTTTATTGCTTTTATAAAAATGGGACAAAAATATAAAAAGTTCAAAAGCGAAATAAGAAATAAGAAATAAGCAAAGTAAACCCAACCCCAAAAGCCATAGGTATACTAGAGAAACCTCGAAACTAACTTAAACATGCAGAGATCCCGGGTCAATATTATCTTCTGGTTATACCTACTTTCCCCCCATTCACGTCTAATGCATTGCTGGTAAATAAACTAGTATGATAGGTAGATACAGTTCACAAATTAACCTCCATTTCGTGTGACTAATGAGTGGTTGCTTTACCAGAAACATAAAGGTAGTCAAGATATTTGTAGTTTTTTATTCCATCGTGATGACTAGATATTGTTGTAGTATTGCATTAGACAGTTAACACCAACCATCTGAGGAGGTATACCCTGAACCATTGCAAATGCATAGTCTTTGAATTTTGGTTACAAAGAGTATCGCATGTAAAAAATGTACAAATTATTTGGGCTTGACTAATTGGATGCTTGATTAGCCATATACTTGCACCATGCATTGATATATTCATCAACGATGGAAACATAAACATGAAAAAACACATTAAGAATTAGTTGAATAAAATTCCAGGTGTAATCAAAGCCTATCACCAATTATTTTTTTCCCCGTGAACCCGTCTTTCAATTGCCAGTACAAGTCTTTTAAGCGCCTTAAGCAGAACAGTCAGAAAGAAAAGAGTTTCCCTGTTTCGTTCAGTAGGTTTTCGCAACTTCCAACTGGTATTATCATTTTTTTGCGTAGTTAGAATCTTTTAGCCCCTATGATATTTCAACTTTTCATTGTTTCCCTCTCCTATCTATTCTGTGTTTCAAGTGTTTTACATTGTTCTTACTGGTTATGCATACATCTTAGTTGAGATATGTGAACCAGCTGCTCTGCTGGTTCTTCTGTTTTTTGCAGAAATATTTTCTTGGTGACATGAGGCTCCTAATAGCAGATTTCCTTCATTGGTTTCAGATATCCAATTTATTTTCGCAGATTAACAAGATAAATTACTGAACATACTTTTGTAAATCTAGAAGTATCACTCACAGTCACAGACATATTAGGTTTTCGAAAACATTCTGTGAAACATCGATAAAATTAAATGGACAGTATTACTCGGTTAATATTTTCTGTTGGAGAAAATCAATTAGGGTTAAGATTTCCTAACCATAATCTGTCTTTCATAGTAGGCTAGTACTAGTTTGCGAGTAGTAGGTTGGTTCCATTTCTTATTCTTGGTGTAGGTTATCTTGTTATACCTTATGTTAAGGGATTTATATTACATCAACAAGCCCATCAACGACAAATTCATCTCTCAAAATTTATAGAATATACACCTTCAGATCACTGAGCGTGTGAATAAGCTTACTGGTCATGCATGCTCGATACAATACTATATTTATTATATGTTCCCGTGTCCCTCCATCTGTCATTACCTCTTTCTTTCTCGGTCTTTATTAGAAAATGGAAGTTCTTAAAGGTTTCATTTCCCATTTTTGCTTGCTCAGAATGCGGTTCCTCAAAAGGGTTCTGAATTAAATCTAACCCTTGGTGGTATTGACCTCAACAATTCAGGCAGGTGAGCTTGCATTTTAAATTAGAATTGAATTATACCCCTCTTAATTTATTACTAATTTTATAGTTGTTACCATGATTGAAGTTGGATGTATTCCTCTAACGTAATGTTTTTCTGGACAAACTTTGTAGTGTGGTTGTCAAAGCAGATAAAAAGCTCTTGACCGTGCTCTTTCCTGATAGTGGTCGTGAAGGACGGGCCTTCACGCTAAAGGTTCTTTTCTTTTTTTCTCTTCTCTCTCTCTTTTTTCTTTCCAATTTTACCTCTTCTTTGATTTCTATCTCTTGGTATTTTTCTAATAGACCTGAATATCTTGTTAAAATCTACAACTTACTGAAAACTCTAAACAAGGAAAAACAATCGAAAGTATGATTTATCATTTTTTTCATATTTGTACATCAATAATTTTGCCTCTACAAAATTATGTTTCAAACAGAAATGTAGTGTTAGTATGCCTTCATCTAGAACAATATTAGATAAAATGCACATTGCTCATTATTAAATGAAATAGTGTATACTTATCCAGAAATTTATATGGGATTATATCCCTAGATTTCCAACAGAACGTAATCCTCGTAACAGTGCCATTCAAACCTGGGATTTTTGCAAATCTATAGGCTTT
>JAYMTP010000724.1:0-29895 GCA_036897365.1 Geranium brycei
ATCGGGTCAATTGGGTACCAGGTTAGTCGGGTTGGGTGTTGGTCGGGTCGGTCGGGTCGTCGGGTTTGCGGGTAAAATGAACACCCCTACTCTCAATTCGACCAACGCCTAGCATTTTCAAAACACTACTTAGAAGTTTTTTTTTGAGTAATTATAACACTTTCTGTGCTCTACTTGAAAAGGTGAAAACCCTCTCTATGACTATCTATCTACACCTGACGCGATTTAATCTCACACCCTCTCATCTGTAAGTGTGAGCCTAAAAACTGTCCTCTTAGAAATTAAAAGGGCAATGGATACTATAATTTTGAGCGATTTTGGAATAATAAATAAAAGGGATGCTACATAAAATAAAATCTGGTGGCCCTTAAAAATCAGGCATCTCCACCCATATCCTTGTAGACAATAGATACACAGCTCAGCTCCAACCATATTAAATAGCTCTCTCACCCTCCTCCATTTTCTCCTACCCATGCTCTTCTCGTGCCCTCTCCAACGACACGACACTAAACCTTTCTCTCTCTCGTACACCTCATAAAAAAAAAACCCACAAAACTGAACTTAGCCAACTATAACTCACTCTCACCTCCCAATATGGCTACCTGTGGAAGCCTCCACCCATTGCCAGAGTCCCTCCTATGGACCAACATTAGCATCACCCCCGTCGACCCTCCTTCCTCGTTCAGCGATATATTCAGACAACTCCATTTCAAAGACAACCCACAGACCCAATCCACCATGTCACCTTCCTCTCCCTTAGATTTCGGTTTCAGTCCTAATCCTATGTCTAACAAGGAAATAGACGACAAAAATGGAAGTTGGAGTAACATTACCGATGAGAGCAGCAAGGGAATGTCCATTGCTGCCTCCTTGCCATACGCGTGCCATAAGAAGAGCGATAGCTTCTCTTCGATGAACTTCGAGAGCCTGCAGCTGTGCACCGAGGGCCTCGGGTTCGAGAGCTGCGCTGACGTGGAGGACCTGAAGAACGACGAGGACAGTTATGAAAAAAACCAAGAGAAGAGAGCGAGTACTGTGACGAAACAGTACTCTCCGCAGGGGAGTAACTACCAGAGGATCAAAGTCTTTCCTCCGCCTATTTCTAGCATAGGGAGGAGCGGGAAGCCAGGAGTTTGCTTCAGGTCTTACAGGGAGGACGGGAGGTTTGTCCTCAAGGAGGTGAGGATACAGAGGCGGGAGTTCTTGCACGCGTGTAGAGAGGACGGGCGCTTGAAGCTGCACTTTGTTCAGCCGAGCGATGAGGAAGGAGACGAAGACTGTGATGCTGAACAACCTGAAGATAAGGTAGAAGATGGAGATGACTGAAAATAGGCAGAAATATCACAAGACATGACAAGAAAAACATGGGATCTGTGTATAAGTACTAGAGATGAAACCAAACACAAGAGACATGAATCTAACATGTACTGTCTATATTAAAACCGATATCGTCTCAAACTTACCTCGCTTCCTAGGCATTTTTGGAATAGATTCAATACATGGACATGCAATTTTCATCTCTTTTCATTTTTTGTTATTCAAATGATGTATATGCCCCAGTAGCAATATTTGGACTAAACAGCGTTGTCTAATGATATCTATAACGTTTGGCTCAAATAATTCCGGCAAGGAAATGATGAAACCAATACCATATAAGAAGCCTTCTGTGTTCTAACTGAGTTTCAGTAGTGATTCCATATCATATTCAGACATTTTGTTTTTCTTTCTCTAAGTTTGTTAATCCTCTTGAGCAGGAAAATAGTCCAACCAAACTTCATTCTCTTAGATTTTATACATACCAAGTAACAATAATTGGATTAACAACCCTAAAGTAGAAATTATTTTACCACTCTTGGCTGAGAAATTACTTCACCATTTTCGTTAATGCTTTATACAAGTTGGTAGACATGGGCGTGGATGCTCTCTCTCTCTTTCCTGCCTCCCCAACAGAAATGTTCAGCTTTTTCAGGCCATACTAATCCTCTAGGACAAGTAAAGTCACCTATAATCCTTACACGAGGAAAGTCAAAGGTCACTTTGTGCAAGTTAAGAGTATGCGAAAAACACTAAAAATAGTAGAAATTGTAAACTACACATCAGCTATTTTTGTTTTTTTTTGCTCAGCGAAAAGAGAAATTTTATTGATGAAACTTACTAAAACTTCCAAGCGGGAAGCTAAAGAAAGTCATATACATCAACAAAAGAGAAAAGAAAAAGACAAAAATGAGAGAAAATGGATACAAATAAGAAAGAAAAACCTAGGCGGGTTTATGAAGCCTTGTTTTTGGCCTCTATATCTTCGAGAACGGTAAGCTTTGCTCAGCTCAAAATTTAGATTACAGTTTTGGCAATTTCACCAGCTCGAATCAGTGTTTCAGCTGCCAAAAATGTAACAATCTATTAGATTAATAGTATTTCACATGTAAAATCTTAAGTACCACAAACGATGGTCAAGACGTCAACCACTCATTCTCTGCCAAGTAGTTCGGTGAATGTTTTTAGTGAAAATTGTAATTTTATGTTAATGTTTCTGTTTTTAGTGAACTAGAAGACTTTGTAGTTTCAAGGGATGAATGACTTATAATCTATATCAGATAAGATACTTGATTCTAACTGCAAAGAATTTAGAACATCATCTAAGTGGTGCTTGGATTAGCAATGAGCCTATAAGATTTATGACCATATAAAACAGATATACTTATGTAGGAAAACCAACCAAAACTGGTAAAGAAATGGTTGAAGTTGACCTCAAGACGCGTAGCAACCTCACCCTGGTGTTAAAGACAATGAAGGCGACGTGTGACTTCACAGCTAAATACACTACACATTATATCAACCGAACCCAGAACGCAATAATGCTTGCACATCCTGACAAGAGGCTGGCGGTGGATCATGACATGTGACCCTACAACACATGTTTCAGATTTCTCTACGACATGTAATGAGCTAAATCACATGATCCATGCGGTCCTGCATTTACCTCCGGTTTCATTCACCTTTGGACTTACAAATTGAGAACCACAATATGGGTATATGCTAAAGCAAAACCTAAGGTAAGGATTGTGTAAAAAAGATATTCCAGATAAATATCTGTACGAGTACATCACTACAAACCAACATCAATTTTGTTAGTTTTATACACGAAGCTAGATTCAGAATAAAAGGACCTGTTAAGGGTTGACAATGAATGTACACCAAGCTAAAAGTAAAGGAGAAATCACATTAAAATGAGCCAACTCTAAACCCACGTAATACGAGTTCATGACATCGAATTATCTAGAGTCTCTACTGTGTAATATCTTCTCATTGAAAAAATCTTCCATGACAAGAATAGAAGTTCTGCTTGCCATACAAGTGGCAGACATGAATCCCATATCTTTGGAAGATCACATATTATGCTTTATTTTGACTAATTTTTTTGATGCCTGGGTTATTTAATAAGCGGAACATTATATTGTTGACAAAGTGGGTACCTATGTTGTCCCACTTGACGTGGTTCATCCTGCTAGGTGGAATATAACATTGATTTTATCAACAGATTTATATCCGTGATAAATGATCTTCAATCAAGCAAACAGTATGCTCGGATAATAAAGCTCTCGATTTCCCACTATGTTTCATGCAATGAGTTGACCTATACTGAATACTAAAAATAGACATGAAGGGCACAAGAAGAAGGATTGTCTTAATTTACTCCCACCCAAAAGCTTAAGCTTAAGCTATTGAACAAGAAAAATCCACATTCTTTTAGTGTAGGGCACTTCATAAGAATGCAGACCCAATATCTTAGCCTACAGTTTGTTCATAATAACCAGACACATAAAACTTTAACCTAGACAACAACAAGATTCAAACCCGGCCAGGACCTCATTTATACAGAGTGAACTCCTCGCCACTAGGCCCAACTTTTGCTGGTATTCCAGAGTTTAAACTGCTATATAAGTGTGTGCAAATCCTCAAAATAAGGACCCTTTAGTGGATGGACACTTATTCAAACTATACTTAATTACCACGTTTCATGTATGAGGTTTAAATGATCGGCATCAACCATTTAATCCTGCACAGAATAAACATAGGCATAAGTTTAGTTGCAATCAGCGTAGAGACACTTGACATTAATGATAATTTATGTTCTTGTGACTGGACGAAATCCACAATGCTTCTCAATAGAAGCCACACTGTCTAATGTTTTACCACAAAATAGTAGGCTGGCCTTTGAAAAGACTAGCTTGCTGGAAAAAACATGTCCCTTTTATGCTTGGCAGAAGTAATATCCCTCAAATAATTCCTGAGGGCATACACAAATGAATTTAAGAATCACATCTCAAACAATTTCAATATGCACCTTTAATAACCAGTCAATAGCTATAAGCTCCCGCAGAGAAAACATCATCATATTTTGAACCAAAACACCCGCAATATATCATAAAATAGCTGCATAAAATGGATAAACTGCCAATACCATAAGAAAACAAAAGTACTGTTACTGTCACAAACACATACTAACTTCCTTGACATGATGCATAAAGAGCATGATAGCCGAGGGGTGCACATTTTTAACCTCAATATTAGACAAACAACTTTAGAAAGATAGATAAAATGAGATTAGCATGAACATGGCTTTGAACTTTACACTCGATGAGAACTGCACATTTCACCTTTAGACAACATTACCTGAATAAGAATGGCCCTATCCCCCTTTTGCATGTGACTATGCGAGGCTCGAACCAACCAACCTGCAAAGAATAGCTAATCAGAAATACTGGAAACAATGACACAAAACAAAGAGAGAACAATCAGTCCTATCAAATTGCACCCAAATTGTACCACCTAAAAATGCAAATCAGCAACAAATTGATTCACAAAATTAGATCCACACACAAATCACCTCAATGAAATGCATCCAAAAAAAAAGAATCCCTATGTGCTTGGTAGAAGTAATATCCCTCATATAATTCCTGCACACATACACAAATGAGAATCATAGCTCAGACAGTTACAATGTTCACTATCAATAACCAATCAGCAGCCATAAGCTCCCGTAGAGAAAACACCATCATACATTGAACCAATCAACCAAAACATCCAATATTAACTTTCTAGGCATGATGCATAAAGAACATAATAGCTGAGGGTGCACGTTTTAACCTTAATGTTAAAAAACAGTATCAGAAAGATGCCTAAAATAAAATGAGCATGAACTGGGTCGTGAACTTTACGAAGTTGTGTCTGAAAGATACACGGGAAATAGGTGCAATGAACATTATATATAATATATAATAATGGCACTTGTCACCTTTAGACAACATTGCCGGAATAAGAATGGTTTTATCCCCATTTGCATGTGAGGCTCGAACTAACCTACAAAGAAGAGAAAAAAAAGGAGAGAACAATCAGTCCTAACAAATTGCACCCAAATTGTACTGGCTGAAAATTCAAATCAGCAACAAATTGATTCCACAGAATTAGATCTTTACACAAATCACCAATGTACACACGCTTGGCTCAAATGCACAAACACTAAACATAGTACATAATCTTTTTTTCTTCAATTTTAACCCGGGAGATTACAAGTAAGAGCTAATCGTAAATACATCTCCAATAAATCACATTAACATATTAAAAATAAGTAACGAAACCCCAAATTGTACCATAAAACACACAAGTTAAACAAAGAATATAAAAGGATGGAACCATCAGTCGAATCAGATTGGATCCAAATTGTATTGTTCGAAAATTCAAATCAGTATCAAATTGACTCGCCGCAGTTAGATCTTCACATAACCCACCTCAATCAGTAATCACAAATCACCAATTACACATACTCGGCCAAATGCATGAACACTACAAAAAGTACATCATCTTTTTCTTCAAATTTAACCTGAGAGCTTACAAATAAGAGCTAATCTAAACATCATCTCCAATAAAATCCCTAATTATACTACAAAACAAGCAGGTTAAACAAATCATAGAAAAAGGATAGAACAATCAGTCCAATCAAATCGGACCCAAACTGCACTGTTCAAGAATGCAAATCAGTACTAAATTGACTCCACGTAACTAGATCTTCACACCAATCGCCTCAATAAGTAATCACAAACAGTGAAATCGCCAATGTACACAAACTCAGCTCACACGCATGAACAATAAACTCAGAACCTAATCATTTTTTCTCAAAATTTATACTGAAAATCACAAACAAAAGCGAATCAGAAACCACCTCTCAGCGGCGGCGACGTCATCGGAGAAAGCGGATTGAAGATCTGAGACGACGCTGTTCTTCTTCGCGCCATATCTCCGAGCACCGAGGACCAAGACGAGCGCGAAAATGATTTGTTGCTCCCAAAATTTTGTTGTTCCACACACAATACAAACACCATGTCGAAAAGGCAAGAGCCAAGACACGCACACCTAGATTTCGCGCCCCTCTAAGCGACGCCGTGTCATCTATTGTAAACGACAGGTCGTTACTTGTATGTATCATAGATATGCGACAGGTTACCGTTGGCATAGGGGTAGTTTTGTCCTTTCGTCTTTGTTTTATCCTTGGTTCTTTGTCCATGATTTTTGCAAAACATAAAGAGAGAAATTATTTTAAAAAATTACATATTAACTCCCTATTTATCCAGATCTCTCTCAACATGGTTCGAACCAAAAATCTCGTCACTGCGAAATCGAAGTAAGAATTAATAGAAGACTATTCGAAAATGATAAAGAATTTCTCAAAAATACTCATAAACCCGGAGATTATGAAAACAATATACCTAATTTGAAAAAAGATTTTTGAATGTTTTTATTTTTTTCTTTTACCGTGTTAAATTCCATCAAGTATTAATTTATTTATTTTTATGGTGTTAGATTCCAAATTAGGTGCATTTAAGTGACATTGTCCTACAAAATCAAAATAGTTTAAAAACAGATGAAAAGGCACGCCTCTTATTTTTAAATCTCTGCCATGAAAAATCCAAACAACCACAAGAAACTAAACATTCAATTCAACAAAGCCAAATCAACCATGAACAATTTCTTGGATGTTTTTTTGTGAAACTGGGTTCAAATCCAACTAAACATAAAACCAAATAGAGGCATATCCATGATAACATGTAACTAGTCAAACAAACAACAAACATAAATGGCACAAGAGTGTCTGGTTTATTTTTTTTAAAATGTCAAAGCAGTCATCATCTGTTTGCGCTTTCACGCCCCTGAGCATAGTGTGAGCTCAGACCTCAGTCCTGGACTTCTTCCTTCTTTGGCTTGCCCTTAAGGTACCATCCCAAAGCAGCAAGGGCAGTGATAGTACCGGCAACAACTGCATAGTTCCGGGCCTTGTCGGTCGATACTTTCTCAGTTCCGGAGGAAGCTGAAGCACTTGGTTTTGCTTCGGCCACGGGAGCCTCTGTGGCTGCAGTTGGGTTCTCTGCAGGTTTAGGACCCTGCATTTTTTTCAACACAACATGTTACATAACCTGAACCTCTTGAATAACTTAAGAAGAAAACCGAGTGGAGCGTAGTACTGAGACACGAAAAGTGAATATAAAAAGCATACACTATTATCATACTCTGGATCCACATAATCAGTCTAGTACCCAGATATCAGAATCTCAGAAAGTGACGGGATGGGATAAAACATTTTACAGGATAGTCACATTTTCATAGATGATCACGAGACTATTTGCCGGGAAGCTAACTGTAATGACTTTGACCGATCATCAACAGTTGTGAATGTTATAAGGTTGTCAAGTTCAGATAATACAAAGGAACTCTAGTTTGAAAAAGAGAAAAGCCTAGTCACCAAAATACGCACACACAACACACAAAAAGACATGGCCCGAAATGTCAAAAATAAACCGGTAAAGGGAATGTTGTTTTCATACCTTCTGTGCAAGCTTCTCCAACTTCTCTCTCTCGACTTTCTGCCACAATGCAATTATTAAGTAATTAAATACTGACATCAAATTACAAATAGACCTTATAATGGAGAACAAAAAAATATTCAAATCTTCAAAATTCTTCAATGTCAGAATAAATGTATTGTAGGAAGTAATTGTTTTAAAACAAATCAAATGCCACATATACTGATCAGAGTCAGTCTCTCTCTAAATGAGAAACACACTGAAATATGTAAATAGAACTTCCTAGAATGAACTATAGATGGACCTACGGACCTTAACAAATTATCAGCTTCACTAGTGTATGATCAGACAAGATAAGATAAATGATTATATCAAGCAACTGAGAAAATAATAGCAGAACATGACACAAAAAACATCAGCGTTAAGATATTAGGACATATGATATGAAAAAAGAAAAATGAAGTATCATAAAAATCGAAGCAGAACAAAAGGTCAGAATGAGAACTATAAAATAACAACAACCCAAAATCAAAGGTCACCACTTATGGGTATGTAACAGAACTTATTACCACACCCAAACAATATAAGTAACAATATAACATCTTGGAAAGTGTTACCTTAATGTATATATTTTCCGCTGCTTTTTCCTCCTCGCTCAGAATTTTGCCACTGCTCGAGAACCTCCGTTGAACATACCTTGCAGCTACCCTCATTGCCATAGTAATCGATTATTATCTACACGCAAGATAATCGAAAGTCAACTCTCGAATGTGACACTACAAGGCTCACTTGCTCAGTCTCCCCTAAATCTATCCTCTGCCCTAACAAGCTACGATCTAAATATCTTATCAATAACAAGGCTCAGCCCAAACAAGAGTTCACAAACAAACCATCAATGAACTCTACAGACTTACATCAAGGTGCACATAAACACCAGAAAGTACAAGTTTAAGCAACATTAAAATCTACAAGAATCCTGTGTACAGTTACTCATAACCAAATTCTTCATACATAAAAATGAGATAAAAATAACTACCAAGTCACCAATTTCCTTCTTCCGGTTGAGTTGAAGAATCAAACAAGCAAAAACTAACAAACAAAATCTGAATCCATAGTTCATCGTCTCATCAATCAAAACAACACAAAATCTGAACAATCTGCAACCATACCTAACAAAGATGTAAATCAAGTAATGTAATGAGAAACTGAACCAGCAAAATCAGTTCGCGCCCAATTTGCATCAAGGTGTACATCAACACCAGAAAGGACAAGTATAAGCAACATTAAAATCAACAAGAATCTTGTGTACAGTTACTCATAACCAATTTCTTCATACATAAAAATGAGATAAAAATTATTCATAAGTCCTAAGTCAGCAATTTCCTTCATCCGATCGAGTTGAAGAATCAAACAAGCAAAAACTAACATGAAATATCTGAATCCATAGTTCATCGTCTCATTAATCAAAACAACACAAAATCTGAACAATCTGCAACCAAAACCTAACATAAGATATAAATCAAGTAATGTAATGAGAAACTGAAATTTGCATCAAGGTGTACATCAACACCAGAAAGGACAAGTATAAGCAACATCAAAATCTACAAGAATATTGCGCACAGTTACTCATAACCAATTTCTTCATACATAGAAATGAGATAAAAATTACTCCTTAGTCAGCAATTTCCTTCTTCCGATCGAGTTGAAGAATCAGACAAGCATAAACTAACAAACAAAATCTGAATCCATAGTTCATCGTCTCATCAATCAAAACAACACAAAATCTGAACAATCTGCAACCAAACCTAACGAAAGATATGAATCAAGTAATGTAATGAGAAACTGAAGCAGCAAAATCAGTTCGCGAACAATTTGAAACGAAGCGCAGAGAATCGGCGAAATCGCTCACCAGACAGTTGCAGAAGTGGAGAAGACAGTCACAGCCAAGTTGAAAATGGAGAGAAATGTTATAGGGTTTGGGACCTTTGAAGACGAGACCGAGTGGACCGAGAACCAGAAAATTCTATTCAATCGTAACCGTCCGATTGAAGAAAATGATCTGAAGGCAGGTGTAGGATACAAGAATAGTACTGCGCGTAGATGATTATCTTTTCAACTAACCAAAACAGAGTTTACTTATAGATGAGCCTTGTTCGAGTATAATTTTTAAGACTTACTTGCAAATGGACTCGTTTTACTATATAATTAATTACTATATTTTTATTTAAAAATAATATTATTATTAATTAATATTATAAGGAAGTTAGTATCGGGTGGATCTAATCTACAACTAAGTCGTTTGATATTTAATGAATTATTATGTATTTAAAATTTATTTTATTTTTCATCGAATAAAATAAGCGAACTAAATAGAGTCAAGCTTAATTAAAAAATAATAATCAAGCTTGAATTTATTTATTTTTTCAATTTAAACTCGAACTTAGTTATATAAGCTCGTTCTAATTTGAATCGATCTCGAATTGAACACTTTTTTAAGAGTCAAACCTACCAAATATCCATTTATTATGTTTTGGGATATCTTGTTTTGGATAATTGCAAAAACTAACAGTCAAGAATAGATTTTTTGCAAGTCCTAACAGTTATTAGATTTTTTTTTGCATGTCCTATTCCTAAACTATTTTACATCCGCACTCTGTTAAAATGGGTGGAAATAGACTAATTGTCTAAAATACCCTCAATTTATTCTCTTGAGTGTTGAGTGTAGAACCATTTTTACATGCTCTCGTTGGAGAATGTCGAGTATATATTTCAACTTCGTACTAAAGTATTTCTCGTGATTGAGGTGAGAAATCTTTTTTTTTATTCAATAATGAACTTTTTTTCTTGTGCTCACGTTAATAAATTACATAAATTTTAATGGTTAAGAAAAATATAATTTGTATTACAAAAATATGTCAAGTTTGATATAAAAATTAAATGTCATGAGTTATAAATGGAAAAGAACAACGATAACGAGCAATTGAACTCTATGTAAATATATGTCTCATTATTTAATATATGGAAACTATGTTTTTGTTTTGGAACTTGAACGAAGAATTCATACACATGTCACAATTTATACGATAAATGAAGGTTAATTTTGCCATTAACAAGAATTATAAAGGTACATATATATCATGTGACTTACTAAATAAATTTTCTATCAATTTTAACTAAGTTTGCGGATGTAAAATAGTTAAGAGTTGTCACATGCAAAAAAAAATCTAACGACCATTAGGACTTGTAATAAAATCTAATATTGACCGTTAATTTTTGCAATTATTTGTTCTTTTTTTGAAAGAAAGCATAACAACTTTATTAAATATTAACTGTAACAAGTACAACTAATAAAGAAATATGAAACATAACACAAACTCTCCTTCAAGCCAAAGCTCAAAAGAACAAAGATGACAACAACAAAATTTGTCATCCTATATCATGATTCATGACCTATATGTGAACTAAATAGAACAATAAAATGATAGAATCACTCGTCGCCTGGACCCAAAAACAACACTTCCAATTTCGCCCAACGACTCTATAACACGCGCATCTCTCGTGAAGCTAACATCTCTTGACACAAACCGTCACAAAGGCTTCAACGACCAATGCGAAACCACCATTAACAAGCCACTGGGTAGGGGATCCATCTCAAAACGGCCCTATCCCGATACATAACCCAAAACCGAACCATCCTAACATAACCGAAAGAGCGCTTTTCCCAGGGTTCCTCACCAAAGTGTTGCGAGGTTGAATATCAGTGAGGCTTCGATCACTGGGTCACACCCCTCAGGGTACCCAACACCCAGATCAAGGGAGAGTCAATGAACACGAACCCTAACAGTCCTCCACACGTGACTCCATTCTCAAACAAAATACCGTAAAATTCAATTGTACAACAACAATTTGAATCATTAAATGCAAAGCCCTAACGATTCAACAACTCGATTTCACCAAAACGAAACATGAAATCACAAATTGGTAACAATACAAAATCAAAACGACAGCCAAAACAGCAAACCCGGACGAACTAATCTCGTGACCAGACAAAATGCAGTGAAATTCAGCAAAACAAACATCAATTCAGATCGTTAAACGACAATCCCTAACGATCCGGCATCACGAGTTCACCAAACAAGCATGAAATTAACACTACAAGACCAAATCGTTAAACGTCAACACATGGTCGAGAGACTATCAATCTTGTAATTGCCGATACTGATGTCAAGGTACTATTTTATCATTAGTTGCTTAGCTTGGACTTGCATTTCGTTATTAGTTTGATTCCAGCCTAATTTTGTATGTCGGTTTGAATTTCTGAAGTTCAGTATAAGATATTTGTTGTAGTTTTGATGAAGTTGCTTCTTTTTTGTTTATTTTTGTAAACATATTAACTCCTGTTGTCACATTTATTTTATGACAATTACATTTTATGGCATTACAATTGTTTATTCTTTAAATGGTATGTATGTATGCTTTTGGTAGTGTTTATCATTCTTGTACTTCATATTGGTATAGATGTTTTTTCTTTATTTGTTCAAAACTTGTTGGAACTGAACCACTGTTTAGCAATACGCGACTAGTTTGATTCCTAATAGTTTAATTAATACATAAATTTCAATGATTTTTGTTTTAATTTTTACACAAACAATATTTTGATGAATTATCGATTAATATTCTAGTACCTAATAATGATTATTTGTCATCAATTCTTGATTATTCCTTTAAACGGTTTAGTTCCTGACTAACTCTCAATAGTTTATTGGTAGATTGCATGGACATAAGTAGGTTGGGAAGAAAGTTGAAGATCGATAATATATCTACGTGTGCTTTGACGATATCCTTCTTAACGTCCCTTCCACTATCAAGAAGATTCTCTCTACCACGCGCTTTGACAATAATCTTATTATGTCCATTCGACCATAAATCAAGAAGATTATGGTCGAAAGGACATCAAGAAGATTATTGTCATGAAAAGCACAAGATTGGCCTTCGACTGGTTGACCCTCTCTTGAGTTTTTGTTTTGTGCCACCATTAGTTGTTTCTAGAAAGATGGATCATGTTTGTTCTTCCGCACGTATATGTTCACTACTACGACTGATTTCACTTGTTTTCGCATAATTTTCCGTAATTGCTCTCCTTCGTTTTCACGCTTTAGGTTGCTCCTATTTTGCTCACCGTTACTACGAGAAACACTTTTGCTTTCTTTTTCTCTGGTTACTAAAATGTAGGTTGTTTCTTGTCTGCTCATGAATTTAGTAGAAATTTGAAAGGTTGCCCTATTTGAGAATATCCGAACGTTTGTTTTAGGGTTTGAAGAAAGTGATAACGTTCTAAGATTTTTATATTTCACCTGGTTTGTAGTAGAGTGCGACCCATTTATTTATAGGCGAAAGCTTTAAATGTGAGGCCCTTTTATTGTATTTCGGCCCAAACCAATGTTCCACGTAAGAAAAGCTCTCGATGACGTGGCATGCGACTACTGGTCAACTGATGTGGAGCGACGTGGACAGTTTGTGCTAACATGCGCTGGGTAAAAACGCTCCCCTTAACCTACACACCCCGCGCTCATCATCTCCCTCCTCCTCTCGCGCGGTCGGTTGTTTGTTTTCCGAGAAAAAACCAGAGGGAAAAGGAAAGAAACGTCGAGAAAAACAGATCCGGAGCATCCAAGAGCCCATGGCGGTTCGAGCGACGGTATCGCGGTTTCCGATAGACCCGGACGCGCAGGAGATCTCGGGCCTCCCCTGGGGCGTGACGGTGACGCCTTTCGCGGCGGTGGACGAGAACGGAGCGCCTCCGGCCTATGGATCCGGCGGCCACTTGCTCCCGAGGTGCGAGAACTGCTGGGCCTACTTCAATACGAAATGCGAGCTCGATCAGTGGGCGTGGAATTGCTCGCTCTGCGGGACTCTTAATGGTCTCTCATCCCAGGCGATCGCTCGCTACTCTCATTCCCAATCCTGCCCGGAGATGATGTCCTCGTTCATAGATCTCGAGCTTCCTGGTGAGCTGACTCGGTGATTTTATTTTGTTTGCTCGTTATGAATGTGGCTTGATTCGAATTTCATAGAATTGAGGCAGAGAAGTGATAGAAATGCAGAGAATTTTGAATATTGACGAATTACTTGATGATGAAATTGACTTCAGTTTCAGTTCGGAGTAATGATTTACTCTCATTTTTGCATGTATCATCCAAATCAGACTTGATAAATTGGAATTAATTTCTTCACGTGGTTTGATTCACCCAGATTTATGTTTTGGATCATTCCACTAATAGTCTGAGGTTAATTGTTTGGAATTTTCGTATATGTTTGGCTTGATTGGCCATTACCAGGAAATTGGGGTTCAATCTTTGGTATCAGTGTAGGAATGCTCTTTGATTAGTTCGTTGTCTGTGTTCCAGATGAAGAAGGGGATGGAGAATCGATGAAGGCTCGTCCTGTCTATGTTGCAGCTGTTGATTTGTCTTGTATGATCTCATCAACTGTTCACTTTGTTTTTGGTTAATCTTCTGTATCTACATTTTCTTTGATTAGTTTCTTGACTCCTCTGGAAAGATGTCTTATTAAGGGGTTGTTCGTTGTGAAACTAGTTTTTTTTTCTTATTAAATCACCTCCTGCTGGTTATATGAAATCCCCTAAGCTTTTTGAATTTTTTTCGGGAATGATAAATTTTAATGCCGAGTATGTTCTTGATTTCCGGGATTGGACAAGAAAAATGCTATATGAACTGAACACCCCCTAAGTTGATACTATGACCTACTTTCCTCTTGCCCACCATTTAAAGATCAATGCTAAACTTAATAACTCTCTCCTTTTTGCCTATTCATCTCAAACCAAACACCAAGAGCCAAAAGACTATACTGTAGATGATAAAGAGTATTTTTGTCCCTAAATTCTTTTATTTATTCTCGTTGAGATGATTTTAGTATAGAAGTAAATTCAATGGGATTGAAATGTATGTTATACTTAAACTCCTAAAACATATGTATGATACGGGATTTTACTAATTTTCAGTGATGGTTAGTTATTATTATTGGGGCATAATATATAGATAATGTCACTACTGGGTTGGCTGATGTAGTACAGAAAAGGATTCATGAGTTTTTATTGTGCCTAGTTTATGATTTATATCAAAACCAAGCTTTTCCTCTTGCTATTCTATTTATTTACATTGGTGCTTGGAGAACTAACTTGTTGTCATCTGTTATTTCGCTCTTCTTTCAATATGCAATGCTAATAATTACAGTTTGTTGTATTTATGTGCAGCCTCTGAAGAGTTTTTGGAACTTACAAAAAGTGCACTCTTGGCTGCTTTAGAAGGTTGATACTTGCTACATCATAGTGATTTCCAATTTCAATTCCTTCTTGAGTTCTGTCCTTAGAACTGAGAATTTATTCTTGTTTTACAGCTCTTGCACCTGGTTCATTGTTTGGGCTAGCTACCTTCAGCCACAAAATCGGGTTGTATGATGTACAAGGACCTATACCAATTGTAAAGAATGTTTTCATTCCCCCTGATACAGAGACCACCCTTCCAATTGAGCTTGAAGACGTCATGCCTTTGTTACAGTTTTTGGCTCCGGTAAATACTGGGTTTCATAATCTTGTAATTTTGATCTGGAATGGGAAATTAACTAATTTTTAACCGAATAGGTGTAGCCGTTTAGGAAATCCGTAAAAACTCAAAAGCACACGCCAAATGTGAATTGTGTGATTAGATTTGGTTGAATTTTGTATGCAATACCTATCATCCTTACCAAACTATTGTTTACAGGTGGAAACTTGTAAAGACCGCATTGCATCTGCCCTTGAAACACTTAGGCCATCAACTTCATGGGAGAGAACCTCAGGGGCAGGGCAGGGATTAGATGGTGTTTTGATGGGAGGCCGAGGTTTTGGGACAGCAATGGAAGCTCTATTTAGTTATCTCGGATCAGAATATGGAAGCATATATGCATTAGGTGAGGTTTAACCATGTTTCGAAGTTCCATTTATCCGTTATGTACTTCGAGGGGCTTGATCATGATATGAGTTATATTTGCATTGAAAATGTATGCAGCTAGAGTCTTTGCCTTCTTATCTGGTCCTCCTGATTACGGTGCGGGACAACTAGATACTAGAAGATATGGTGAGCAATATGCTAGTAAAAGAGAGGATGCTGACCGTGCTCTACTTCCTGAGCAGACTCCATTCTACAAAGATCTGGTAATTTTAATTGACTTCTGTCTTGTTGCTTTCCTCAGCTCTATTTTTAGTGGATGGTGAAAATTAACGTTTATTTTACAGGCTGCTGTTGCTGTGCAAGCAGGTGTTTGTGTGGATGTATTTGCTGTTACAAATGAGTATACTGACTTGGCATCTCTGAAGTTTCTAAGCATTGAAAGTGGAGGCTCGATATTCTTGTATTCAAACACTGATGATTCTACACTTCCCCAGGATATGTGAGTAACTCGGAGTAACAAAATGATGGTTCATGCATTCAATTATGAGAATCAATCCTGGATTTCGATGAATTAAAAGGACTAGTTCAATTGTCAAGCCTGACATGGACAAGCACCTCAAGAAACATATGTTCATGTTTAGACTGGGTATTTGCTGAAAACCCTCGACGCCATCTGTGTTGAGCTGGTCCAGTAAATACCTGGTGCTGTGGGAATAGGGGTACTGCATCTGCCTGTATACAGGGATAGTCAGAACAAAGCTCTGTATAATGACGAAATACCGAAACAACTTTTAATGATAGAGATACCAGTATTAGTAGTTTGCATTCAAGTTGTAGACATGAAAGTTCATATTCTTGCATTTGTATGTTCGTGATTATGATATTTTTATTCTCTTGAATTGTATTTTTTGCAGGTATCGAATGCTAAGTCGACCTTATGCTTTTAATTGTGTACTGCGCCTGAGGACTTCCTCAGAATTCAAACCTGGCAATAGTGTAAGTGATTGATTGCACCTGTGGTTGTTATGGTAGTTTTTGTGCTTACTCTTTGACTATCATTATCCTTTTGCAGTATGGCCATTTCTTTGCAGACCCACAATATGAAAATGTTCAACACATCATTTGTTGTGATTCTTATGCCACGTATGCTTATGACTTTGATTTCTCCAACAATGTTGGATTTTCCAGGTATAATATTTATATTTAAGCCACGCGTTGAAGCACTTTCTTGCTAGAATAAGTCTTGAATCCATGGAGAACTATGAATGTAAAGTGTACTCTTCCATTAGAAAGTCTGATATCTAATCAGCGTGACATTGAATTGACTAAATCATTGGATTTTTAACGCCACCTGTGTTCTTAATTGCTTTGAGAAAACCAAATTATATACACACACCTATACAAATTCAAACACTATAAGTGATCTTCTAATGCCTTTTGCAGGCATGCTTCAGAACCACCTATGATACAGATCGCATTTCAATATACTGTTGTTGTGCCTCCTGAGGAGCCTTCAAGTTCCGCACCTGTTCCTTCAAGTAGGTATGATTTAATCCTACCGAGCTGCAGTTTGACTTGCATTGATATACACTTGTATATATGGTTACATTTTATCTTTAATAGATGACCAATCTGATGATAGTTTATTACATTTACATTGAATTGAGGTGTGATAACTAATTTTCAGATCCCAGCCACTGCAGTATTCGTCTGAACATTGTCGGAGTATGAATAATGAATATGAATTGTGGAGCTCCTTGTCTGCTCATTAGCTTTCTGTAAACAATATCAATTACTAAACTTTCAATCTCTACTGCATAGGATGATTACTTAACAATTATCAATACATTCTAAAGTAATAGAAGAGAGATGATGCTGTAGTTATTTCTACTTGTTTTTTCTGCTCAATGTCTTGTAAAATATAGTGAGCCATCTTCTCTCTGTTTGATTTTGCATTCCTGCTAGTTCCCTTATTGAATTTTATATTTATACAGTTCAATGTCTGAACTTTCCCATATTTTCTATGGTATGATTTTCCTTTTAAAAAATACTATTTCTTACTAAAAATCAATTGACTTGTACATTTCCTCATGCTGAATAATATCTTTTGTATTTTGTTTTTCCAGTGCCTTGATATTTGCCAATATTTTCCTTTGCACAGTACTCAAAACTATAATATGTTATCGAAAAATGTGTGAGTGGATGGAAGGACGTAAAAATTTCATTCATTTGCAATTGTAAAATTTCCATATTATGGTTAATGCTCAACTTCTATATTACTATTTCTTCAATACAGTCTTTATTCAGGCAAATTTGTTACATGTTAGGAATTTTCTTTTCTGATTCTTTAATAGAATATTTGGACATATCCTAAACAGAATCTGCATCCCCTAATTTTTCATTAAATCATTCCTATTATCTCAACTTTGCACTTTTTTCTTGACCATTAAATGGACTTGATGTGATGTATGTTTGTGCAGATCCAGTTACACCCTTAAGCGACGATTAAGGATTCGAACTTTGCAGTATGGAACTGCAGATAGCATAAACATCCTTTATGACAATGTAGACCCTGAAGTCGTTCTATCTATACTTGTTCACAAGGTAATTTACAACCTCATTCTGTCCGTATCCTTGCTTACAATAGTTTTGTTTTTGTTTGTTATGCAATTCAAACAAATGCTGAATCATAAAGATCCAGCGTTTTCAGTAGAGTTGCAGGGAAGTGATCTGAGTGTAAAAGTAAAAGGTTCGATTGTGTCGCAAGCACTCAGAGGCACTCCGGTTCTGTTATCTGTTCTAGCGGTATAGCATATTACTGGCATTTTTATTTCAGTAAAGATCTTAACAACAATAGAAAACAGCACCAATTTTAGCATTTGCCTGGAGTGCCACGTTTTACAACCGTTGGGTTTTAATATAGGATCAATCAGTCACTTGGGTCTTAACCACCCCTATGGATACGGTAAGATGTCTCACTGTGTTGCCAACTTATGTTTCCCAGGATAATACTTTATCTGATAAAATGAGTGTGTTAACAAAACCAAAGAGGTTTAGGTGAGTATTGACAATTCGGTGAGAGATATCGAAAGTCTGTCCACGCCATCCAGAGGTTACAGTGTGCTATGGTGACCGGTTGTGTTTGGCTTAATTCCTCCTGATTTTCTCAGATATAATTTAATTTCCATGTTACCTAGTGTTTATAGAAATAAATAAATAAATAAATATCCACAAATTGTTGTTCATGTGCACATGGTTCACTCTTTAGGTCATATTGGCCTCTTTGGATCAAGGAGTTCGGGAAGGCCGAGCTTTGCTCCATGATTGGCTAGTTATTCTCACTGCTCAATACAACGACGCTTATAAGATCGTCCAGTACAAGAATGGAAGCTCAATAAATGCCCAGGTTGATGTTGCATTCTCACAATGCCCACAATTGCAGCCATTACCTCGATTAGTGTTTGCTTTGCTCCGGAATCCTCTTCTACGCTACCACGAGGAAGGTGTTCACCCGGATTACCGGATCTATCTTCAATGCCTCTTCAGGTACTCGGTTTTAACACTATAATGAACTTTAATATCTTCCTTTTAAGAATAAATTTTGCGATTTGAGCGAGAAACCAGAAATGCGCAACTTATCTTTCTGAAATTTGGGATGCAGTGCATTGGAACCGAGTTCCCTTCATCGTGCTGTGTATCCGGTTCTGACATCATACTCTACCCCGGACAAACAAGCCTACCCGCGGCACTCACTGAGTCGTGCTGCACTACTAACCAGTGGAAGTCCCATATTCTTCCTCGACGCATTCACAACTCTAATCGTGTTTTATTCTTCAACAGCAGACCCTTCTCTCCCCTTTCCTCCACCCCACGACTGTAAGTTATTTCCTCATCCTGCTTAACGGTCCCAAAAGTACAAAACCACACATTTCGGTTTGTAAGAAAAAAAACCTCTTGTTGTAGGTTTGTTGAGGACAACCATTAACAGACTGAAGCAAGAACGAAGCATCACCCCGAAACTCATGTTCATCCGGGGAGGGCACGATGATACCACACCTTTCGAAAACTACCTCATCGAAGAACAGGATGTTGACGGGCTCGGCCTCACGAGCGTGATGGGTTTCGTGTCTTTCCTCGAAGAAATAACCCAGAGCATGTTGGAGTACATCAAATAAGGATAGAGAGTTAGAGACAACACACACATTGCTTCAACCAAACATCCTGAATCTTGCCAGAACAGCTATTTCGGATCAAGCAGTGATTGGACCGATCGAGGTTTTGAAGTTTTTGGGACATTTAGGAATTGGGTCGATTCGGGAAGTTTTCGATACAGTCTGAAACATATATACTTCTCTCTTCAGTTCATTTTTTGTGTAAAATAAGATTTGGGTATTGAAGGAACTGGATATATAGACATGTCAATACCGGTGAATCTCAAAGTCAAAGTGTGCGATTCGATTCCCATTGCTTCTGGGATATAGAACCAAGTCAGTTTTTTTAAGTCTGTTAATTTTCATTTACAATATTATCAAAAATATTTTTTAATCGCTCAAGGTTTGATAATTTTATATATTCAATATTTTGGTTGACACTTTACAGTTTTGAGATGACAAAATTTTGGGTGTCCCTGCATATCATTTCCCATTTTTTTGTTTATATTTTTAAATTAGGCAGATGGACATCATAGGGATGAGATTGTGCCAGGGCTAGGGTGAATGAAACTCGTTTCATACTTATCTTATTTTCATCCATGCTCGAAATTTTCAAACTTGTGCTTTGTAAGAATGACATCATGCTAGTTCTGCAATCCTCGTCCCATCCAAATAGACCGAGGATAGTAGTTCCTCGTCCAATTTTCTGAATATTTTGTCTCTTAAAAGTTGATGATAAGACATATTTTATGATCCCACATCTACTTATCGAATCGAAGATATCAGATCTCGTTAAATTCAGATATCTTATCATACCTACCATTTGAATTATTTTCCCCACTTTTGGGCCCATTGATAACAGTTCCTCGTCGGATTTTCTGAACATTTTGTCTCTTAAAAGTTGATAATAAGACAAATTTTATGATCTCGCATCTACTTATCGAATCGAAAACATCAAACCTCGTTAAATTCAGATATCTTATCATACTTACCCTTTCGATTATTTTGCCCATCTTTGGGCCCATTGATTGGCCCAACAAAAACGAAGAGACACACTTTCATTTGGTCTCTTTCTTCTATATGATATCCCGAATAAAAGAAATTTATCTATCTAGGGTTTGGCCGTTGGTAAATTTTGATAAATAGGCTTTGTAATTGTAACAGAGCAAAATCAATTATTTTCAGGGTCGCTACCAACAACAAATCAACAATCACACGCACAGATTTGGAGTGTTCGTTTCACCGTCAAATTGCTCCCCAGAGACTGTTGATTCGGTACTCCTCTCCCTCTCTCTCTGGTCTCTTCGACACTGTTTTTGGTACTTGTAATGTGCTGTTTCTTCGTTTCTGTTTCTGTTTCAATTTGATGAGTTCCGAGCTGTTGAAACGTGGATTTGTAGTTCGGATTGGCCTTTAATTGATTCGTTTTGGAATCTGGTTTGCTTGAAGAATCTTAGATCCCCATGAATATTTATGATGACGTGCCATTTAATCTAGGGCTGATAATTCATTTAATTTCTGTGTTTTTTTGCAAATGTGAAGAAAAATGTGATCTTTACTTGAGTTAAGATGAAAATGAGTGAAATGCATGGTCTTGAAGAAGATGGTAAACATTTTTTGTTCAGTTTTGGTTTCTTCCCGAGGTTGATTAGTCGTCTAGCTCGATAAACCTTTTTATTTAAGGTAGTTTATGATGGTTCTGTTCTTCCTAGAGAAGTGTGTATTATGAAGACCAGTAGGGAATTCCGGACACATTGGCAAGTTGAAACTGACTGTAGTGAGGCTAGTGCTCCCTGCTATACCTACCACCAAGTGGTCGTGACTAACTCTTAAAAAGGACATGGTCAATATTATGATTAATTAACCTTCCGAAAAAGAAAATGAACACTTATTATTGGGACATAAAAGCTTGGAAAATTGGACACTGGTTTTTGGATTGAGGAGCATCATTTTTGTGAGTTTGAGTTTAGTTGGCAGGACAGTTTTTTCTCTTAGAGCCAGTGGTTGGCTTGTGAGATTATGAGATGTCCATTACTATTATCTGATTATGTGAAAGAATTGAACTCAGTTATTGCACGTCAATATATTGCAGGAAGTTTTAGAGATGGTATGTGCAGTTTGGAAATGCTATAAAAAATATCTGATATTGGGAAATGTAGTGGATTGAGTCTCCTTTGTGTTAAAGCTTCATCGTATGTCATATTGACAGTTTGGAATTTTATACGGCTATTCTATATCCAAGTTTTGTTGATCTATTCTTCAATGTCTTATTTCGTTTATGATTCTTCTATTGGTCTTACTTTTGGTGTGGGGCAATTTAGCCCATTTGGATGAAAACAATTTAAGGCTTAAACTTGCCAATATTTTTTTGGACAGCGGCCTTGCTCTGATTACATGAAATTCGTTTCTTGCTTTTTTGCAACACCTTCATATTCCCGTAGTTATCATTCAGAGTCTCTTTTTTCCTGTGTCTATAAGTGCTGCTACTAATAGTATCATTATCCCTTTTTTACAAATATTTCACTTTGCAACCCCTGAGTCTTATCTGATGACACGGGTTCAATTGGCATTCGTATTCTGGAACTCCTTTTGGCCTTTCTTTTTGTTTCCTCCTTTCGATATGTGCATACTTCTTCCCATAAATTCTTCTGGCATCTGTACCTTCTTCTCAGTTGCCTCGCAAGCTTATTCTATTAGATACATAAAATGCAAAGAGCAAAGGCAAATGCATCAGCAGCTTCCACGTCAGTTGAACCCGACAAACCTACCGACCCTGAAAAGTCAGTTGAGTATGGTGACAAAGTTGATTATGAAGACAATGATGCTGAGGAGGAACCAATGGAAGACGAATCTGAGTATGAAGAAGTAGAAGAAGAAGTGGAAGAAGAGGTAGAGGAAGAGGTGGAAGAAGAAGTGGAAGAGGAGGAAGAAGAAGAGGAAGAGGAGGATGATACTGATAAACCCCTAAAAAACTCAAGAAGTGAGGGGAAGGTTATAGATGAGGGCGAGAAAGAAGAACATAACAAACTTCATGCCCTTCCTCCTCATGGTTCTGAGGTATACGTTGGAAGCATCCCTCATGACGCTTCCGAGGATGAACTGAAGGCTTTTTGTGAGTCTATTGGAGAAGTTGTGGAGGTAATTTCTATTTATAGAATTCCCCGCCTCTATGTTTTATCTATGAAGGAAAGTTTATGCCAATTGTTTCTGATAACAGGTTCGCATTATGAAGGCCAAAGATCAAAGTGAAAATAAAGGCTATGGTTTTGTGATGTTTAAAAATGTAGAACTGGCTTCTAAAGCCATTGAGGAGCTGAATAGTTCCGAATTTAAGGTAACATTGATTTTCATGCATTATATACCCTACCGGATAACATTGTATGATCTAGGACTTGAAGCTGGGCAGTGCTCAACCAAGATTATTACTTATACAGAAAGTGAAGATTGTCTTGAACTGAAAAGAGTAAATGCATATAAAAGAACTCCTGAAACAGTGAAACCTTAATTTATATGTCTGGGGATTTCTATTTTGTTGTTTTTCTCAGGGTAGGAAAATAAAATGTTCAACATCTCAAGCAAAGCACCGATTGTTTATTGGTAATATTCCTAGAAGCTGGGAAGAAGGAGATCTGAATAGAGTCTTGAATGAGGTTGGCCCGGGAGTTACAACTGTGGAGCTTGTCAAGGTCTGAACCATGTCATTTGTAATGTGGTTGCTGTAATTTTTTTAAAATAAATATATTGCTATTTCTTTTCATTCTGAATTCCAAGTATTTTGCAAGTACTCATCAAATTCTTTTCGTTTGTAGGATATGAAGAACTCTAACAATAACCGAGGCTTTGCATTTATTGATTACTATAACCATGCATGTGCTGATTACTCAAGGCTGAAAATGATGAACCCAAAATTCAAGCTAGGTGATAATGCTCCAACTGTTAGCTGGGCTGACCCTAAGAACGCTGATACTTCTGCTACGTCGCAGGTTTTTATAGTTGCTCTATTTGTTTTATTATGTTATCTTTCCACTTTCCAGCATTCTCCATAGTAGGGCTGCCAAAAAATGACAGAGCCGACCAAACTGACCCGACCTGGAAAAGAACCAAACCGTAAAGAATCAAATTGGTTCGGTTTGGTTATGAACAAAACCAAAACTCCATTGGTTGGTTTCGGTTTATAAAATTATAACCGATAAAAAACCGGTTATTTTGCTGAATTCTAAAATATGTTATTTGTGTCTGGGTCATATATTTTGTTAATTCGTCTTGACATGCAGATGAGGAAATATGATCCTAAATAGGTGTACGAAAAAGCAGACTTTGTCTGTCAAGCTAGATAGCCATTCCATTCTGATCAGTTTTTTTATGGGAAAATACATTTGATCAGATATCTTCTATGTAGTGATCTGCATTATTTTACTGTATAAAATGAAGTGTGACTGGTAGGCAAATTACTGTCCATCTTTACAGGCTTTTAAAAATATTAAGTTTAGGGTGTCGAGTTGTAAGTTCTTTTGTAAAATACTTTGGGATCTTTGGTCATTGCGTTGCATTTTGATTTCTTTTGAACGTGGACAGATAAAACTTCTGCTTGTCCCATACAGGTCAAAGCAGTTTATGTGAAGAACCTACCAAAAACTGTCACCCAAGATCAGTTGAAAAAGCTTTTCGAGCACCATGGCAAGATTACGAAAGTGGTTCTGCCACCGGCAAAATCTGGACAAGAAAAGAATAGGATTGGTTTTGTGCACTTTGCAGACAGGTCATGTGCTATGAAAGCACTAAAAAATACGGAGAAATATGAACTAGATGGTGATACTTGGTTTGCTATTCTATATTAATTTTATTTGTTTTTTTTGCTTATAAAACAATAATTTCGTTACTTATCACGGTATATTGTGATTTTAGGCCAAAATTTGGAGTGCTCTCTTGCTAAGCCACAGGCAGATCAAAAGTCTACTGGGAGCTCAAAAACCCAGAAGTCGGGTTTGTTCCCAACTTATCCACCTCATGTCGGCTACGGCTTGGTCGGGGCTGGCTATGGTGCACTAGGCCCTGCGGCTGGATATGGTGCTGCTGCCTTTCCACAGGTAAGATGTGTGTATATATAGTCAATATTATTATTGTTTTTGAAAAGAAATAATAGCTAATATAACCCAAGGGGAAAACGGTATGTGCAAGCAAATGAAACCTCAAATGTGTACTTTGTTCTGTTAATAGCTTAGTACATAGCGATAGCACCATGATAATTGATCAGTTGGGCTACTATTGATTGAATGGTGCGATGTATTTGCAACTTCTCTGATAGGAAGAATTTTAACTACCATTAGTGCTCTATTATTTAAACTATTTTTAAGGCTTGTGAATACACTTAGACAATGGATCATGTCTGTCTATGCTATTCAACTCCGTAAACTTTTATGATCAGATGGGTATGAATTGTATAAAAGTGTTTGTGTTGGATTAAACATTCAGTAGTTCAACAACCAATAGCTGTAAGTTATAATGGAGTATTAGCCATTGATTGAGATAGTTTAAGCACAATGGATTTGCAACCTGAGTATCGATATTTTTATCAATTGACTTGCTGCAACTTTATCTAACATTACCATATGGAAAATGTCAAGTATGATTATTGATTAATCAAAGCTGGGGTAGGATCAAAATGAAATACGAAGATACAAAACCAAAATTAGCAAGTTTACTTTGATTGGCCTGCATATTTACCATTGGGCCTAACTGATGTATGAAAATTTAAGTATGGTGCCGATCAAAATAATCTAAGTATAATTATCAGCATAGTAATTGTTTGCGTCTTTAAAAGTCGACTGACGTCAAGATGGGTACCTCTTGCAGCCCTTGATCTATGGAAGAGGACCGTCTCCTGCTGGCATGGCAATGATGCCAATGTTTCTACCTGATGGAAGAATCGGATATGTCCTGTAAGTAAATCTATATGCATCTTTTTCCAACATATTATATTATTATATAAGTTTTTCCTTTCCATTTTGGGAAACTGACTTCATAGAAAATCGACTCACCAAAACTTAGTATGCCATGAACTTCACCTGTTATTTAGGCATGACTACCAAAATGACCTCTGAACTATTAGAAAGGGCAATTTAGTTCCCCAAATTAAAATTATGTCAATGAAGTCCCACCCCTTAGCAAAACGGTCATCAATTAGTATACATACGGTGTACTTCAAAGTGCATCAATTGAGCACGTAGAACTTTGTTTTTGTATCATTTTACCCTAATATCTGTTAAGATAAACGGAAAATACTGTTTGACTTCAGTTTTTTCAGAAATGGTGAAAATACCCCCAAACAAAATTTTAAAAAGGGAAGGAAAAATCAAAAAATTAAAAAATGAGAAGTAAATAATAGAAAATAGAAAATGAGAAATCCAATAATAAAAGTTCATTTCAAAACAAAAATAAAATTATCTTGTGGAATTTAGACATTTCACACCATTTTTAGCCCTGTTATAGACGACAATTAAAAATAACTTTTTACATACTGAATCGTTTCATTTTCAAGTTCACCGTAGTGAATTAAAAATAGGGAAAGGTACATCGTAGTGAGCTGTAACTTCTACTTTTTAGATTATGCAATACATGTTTAAGGAATCTTAAGAATCAAAAGTTTGGAGCTCTCTTGCTTATTCAAAGCATAGTGAAAGCCCAAACCTTGTAAACAACTCGCTGATAAAAAAAATGTTTGAACAACTTGAGAGATTGTGCATATATGTGAGAATCAAAATTGAGGGCTTCATTATTGTTGTAGGCAACAACCTGGAGCACAACCCCATACACCACCACCTCCACATCCACATCATAGAAATAATCACCACCGGGGTGGTGGTGGTGGCGGCAGCAGTTCAAGTCGTGGTAGAAACAGCAATGACGGTGGCCAGGGGCGAAGGTACCGCCCATATTAGTTTTGTTCCCTTGATAAATGGTTATATTTATGGTGGCGAAGAAGAGTGCCTAATGGTACTTGTGGGACTCTTATGGTTGTCATATATATTAATTTAACAGTTTTAACTTATTATTGAAGAATTCTGGAAATGCTTGTACCAAATCAATTGCTTGTGTTTTATTTCTTTATTCAGCATCTGGTCCTGTTGAGTAGTGCAAAATCAGTGTTTCTGGATTTGCATGTCCTTATTTTTATCAGCGATTAAAACCGTTTTATTGAAAAATAAATAAATAAATAGATTCCCAGGATGGGAAAAGAAACTCTTATAAAAAATACAATGAAATAGAAGAAATACAAAGGGAAAAATTGAAAAGAGAAAAACAATCCTACAGATTCGTTCGGATGTCCATTATTTATATAAATTAAAAATAATACATATTTAAGATATAAACATAAATATTTGTTACCTTCATTTTGAAAAAGAAATTATCAATAAAAATACTATCTACTGGCTTTAGGACCAGAGTACGAGTCTCAATTGGTACCAAGAGGATGAATGCTTGAATGGCCTTGACCTTATCTGCTTGGCTGAGTGAAACCATCCAGTTATATGACATTGAAATTAATATTTTATGCCTTTTCATAGTTTAAACTATCGAAGTATATTGTACTAGATTGATATTTTAATATAATTCTTAACTGATTTATATGAAATCAAATCCTTATTCTAAAAATATTAGTCTATATTTGATTTTCAGAATACGGGTGCAAATATCACCTCCTTTTGCCATTACTACACAAATTTTCAACCTGATTTTTGCCCTTCAAAAAGTATACGTTCACTCTGGAAGTAAATCAAATATTGCTTACTAGTAAATATCTTAAGCTAAAGAGCACTGTCAAGTTCAAACACATTCTGTATCTTCCTCAAATTTAACAGTTCAAATAAAATGTTACCATACCATTAAGTGGATCTAAAAGAAGGTGCATAGTAAATACTATGGGGTTAATCAGTATCTTCATGAGCACCAGCTCCTTCACTGTCTTGGTTTTCTTCATTCTCTTCCCTTTCTTGATTTTCTTCGTTCACTCCGTCCTCTTCTTCGTCTTTATTTTTGCTGTGTCCGCTCTTACTCGGTGGTTCTTCCTCTGCCTTCCTCTTCATCGCCTTCTTTCCGGCGTTCTTCTTCCGGAATTCTGCACGCATGCAGAAATGTAGTGTCATATCTTCAGATCCATCAACAAATTGTTGGGGATGTCCGAACATGAATTTATACCTTGACAGTTTGATTTCATTCAAAAAGTTAAGGTTCTAGAACTCCAGGAGAAATCGGCAAAACTCGTTTTGTATCAGATAAATATTAGCTATATACATATATTCATATATAATTCACATGAAAAGACAAATTACAATATTTTAGTGAAATAAGATACTTTCAAACTTGGTAAAATCGAACTGCCGAGAACGAGTTTAAAAACTCGGTCAACTTGATTTTACCAAGTTCTCAGGGAGAAATTGGGAGTTTCATAACACTACTAAAGGTTTTTTATATCAGCATACTACCAAAGGTAAATGTTGGTATGAAGTGAACAAGACTGGCACTCCATAAAGTTACAGGTGAACTTCAATAAGCCGTGTTCAGTTCAGCTACTAATGACATTTTTTTGTGTTATGCAAACTATGAAAAAACTTTTTTTATCATACCCATGCAAAGCTAGAAAACTGAGATAATACCTCCTCTATCCCGAATTTGATGAGTAGAATATGCATGATTTACCACTAGTATTCTCCATATTCTTAATTACAAGGACTTAGCGGGTTAGCATATTGGATGATATACGGGGAAAGTGAAGAAACAATTCTCTTCATCCTTAATTTCTCCACAAAAAAAACTCATTTTGGGACAAAAAGTAGTAATTAAAAATGAAGACCTAATACAGGTATACCAAATACAGCATCAACCCTGTTATGCCACAAAGGCATCACATTCTCTATATAGTCAAGTAACATTTGCGACTTATTGTCCCAAAGGGAACACCAACGATTCAAGCACCACATCCCTCTAGTTGAGAACTGCGGGTTGAATCCTATTGGGTGTGGGTGGGTCAGGGGAAAAGGGGTAAGCTTAACCCTATTGTGTTGTTCATTGGTGTATTAGCTTCCATTCCGATCAATTTTTTTTATAAAACAATGTGTTACTTTCAGCATCCAACAGACCAGTGAACATTGACAGATATACATCTCTAATGAACAAGACAAGTTAAATCATCTCCTTTGGGGTCTGAGGAATCTCTTACTATCAAATAGAGTGGGGAGGAAATATCTGGAAGGCGGATATTAAGTCTACTAAAGAAATCCAAGTATCTTTATGGGTCTGAGAGTTATCAGTATTTTATAATTTTTATTTACCAAATTTCTTCCTATCTAACGGATAGCTAGAGAGGGCATTGCCAGTGGGCAAATATGAAGTTCTATCTGGGTATGAGAGTTATCAGTAGAAACCAAACGTAGTTAGCAGTAATCACAAAAAATATCTACATTCACTAACCATTAAGGGAGGCTTTGAGAGACCCGACAAACTCGGGGAACTCAATTTCTTCAAGAGCTTTAAAAACATCATCTGAACTGATTGTTTGCCTCTTTGATTCCTTACATATATCATTCGCCCTGCACGGAGTTTTCATTTGATAATTCTCAGAACAGTCCATCAACCATGAAAGAAAAGGTATCATAAAAAGGAACTCAAAGCCACACAAACCCATAAAACTAAGACAATATCATGCTTATTGCCTCCATGAAATCATAATAGTTTCACTCAGCTGTGAATAAAAAAAAGAAACACCTTGCCATGGATTCCTAACTCAATTCAAACACATCTAAATTCCATAACACACAAATTAAATTACTCCAATTCAAATTTCACCCGAATCCAATCACTCCTCACAACCAGTAAATTACTAAAACAAATTACAAAACATTTTCAAAACATCTTTAATGTATAAAAATAAAATCTGACCAA